>JAAROE010000590.1:0-27428 GCA_036365135.1 Miichthys miiuy | reverse complement strand
GGCCGGTGAATATCTGTTGGAAATGGATTAGGAGGCAAGTGAGTCTCTGACCCACCAAGAAATGAGCTGGTGTCAGCTGTTCATTTACATCGGTGTGCATGTAGGTGAGGGGCCTTGAGTTTATTATGGCTTCAGCTTCTGTCAGTAGAGTGCACATTTCCTCAAAGTTGAGCTTAGCTCTTCCAAGCACTTTTCTCAGAATGACTTTGACTGATCGCACAAGTCTCTCCCAGAACCCGCCCCACCATGCGGCTCTTTCCTCAATGAAACGCCAAGTGATGCCCTTTCCTGAGAAGAACTCTCGTAGCTGTGTGTCCTTGATGGTCTTCCAAAGTTCTCTTAAATCCTGATCAGCTCTCTTGAACGTTTGAAGTGTCTGCACATAGATGCATAGTTACATACTAACATAATACCTAATATGGTTTACATTGAGATACTTATCTGTGTAGCTAACTGTTTGCTCCATCTGGACTTTGGGGTATTGGGATAGGAGTACCGGCGCTGCTGTCAGGTGTGCTAATATATGTATTACAATTTATGTTAAAAGAGCCATCTGTTGGGGTATCCTGGGAGAGGAGCCTCTCTTTTTACCTTGGTCCCTCTCTTACACAAGAGATATACTATTGTTTACTTTGACTGCATGTCTTGAGAGCATAATCTTCACAGTATATAAGGGCTTGTCCCGCATGGTTCGAGAGAGCCTCATTATTCAGCCGGAGGCTCTCCAAGTAACGTTTTACTTGATACGATACTGAACTTATTGTAATAAATTTGTTATACAACTAAGACAGTGTCGGCGGAGTTTTTTCTTCAAACATCTTCAACTGCATCGCCACTGAATATACGACACGTTCTAGCATTATCTGAATGGATCACCTTGCATAGTCCTCTTCTTGAAATGAATCTTTTCAATGCTAACAAGAAGTTCTCTGTGGACTGATCAGAGACCAGCTCTAAGTGTATGGCTCTTGTTACTGCACAAGTGAATAATGCAATGTATGATTTTTCCATGGAGCGCTGCGTTCCCTTCACATAGAGTGGTCCTGTGAAATCCACACCAGTGACCTCAAATGGTGGCCATTCTGTTATTCTGTCCTTTGGGAGTGGTGCGGTGGTCTGCTGTCCAGCCTTAGCCTTGACACTACTCCTTTAACTACCTGTCTTCCTCTCAGAATCCAGTATCTCTCTCTAATTTGAACTCATGTGTCTCGTACACCTGCGTGCATTAATTTCTCATGTTGATACTGAGCTAACATCTCTGTGTATCTGTGATGGTTGGGCAAAACCCATGGGTGCTTCTCTCTGTAAGTAAAGTCAGAATGCTGGAGCCTTCCTCCCACACAGAGGAGCTCATCTTCATCCTGAAATGGTTTCAGCTCTTGGATTCTGGAGTCAGTGTTGAGGCCTTTTCCTGCCTGCAGAAGATTCATTTCTGGACTGAAACTCTGACTCTGGGTTACTTTGATCCAGTATTTCTCTGCTTCATGCAGCTCTTCTGCTGTCAGTTCACCACACTTTTTTGTAGATGAACGCATGTTGGTTATGAACCTCTTTATCCAGCCTGTCACTCTGTACACTGTTTTCAGTTCACTGTACTTTTCCAGGCATAACACTGGGTTTAAGAACTCTGTGGTTTGATTAACAAGCTGCACTGTAGCTGGTACTTGGATCTGAGTTCAGTGTTCACCTCTTCATCTGGAACATCATTAGGTGATATTAGAACGCTGGGTCCATACCACCACAGTGTGCTCTTCTCCAGATCTTGTACAGTTATACCTCTGGTAGAAAGGTCAGCTGGGTTCACCTTTCCTTGGCAATGTGACCATGTCTCTGGGTCAGACAGGGACTGAATCTCTGTCACTCTGTTTGCGACAAACTGCTTCCATTTCTGCGCAGAGCTGCGTATCTAGTGAAGCACTATCATTGAGTCTGTCCACAGCCTGAGTTGGGTCCTGTCTAGTTGCAGCGATGTGATAAGGGTGTTCCCTAATCTGGCTCCTATCACCGCTCCCATCAACTCCAGACATGGCAGAGTCATCCTCTTGAGTGGGGCCACTCAGGACTTGGATGCAACCAGGCTTGTAGTCACTTTGCCATCTTGTGTTTCTCCCTGCAGATATGCGACTGCACTGTAAGCCCTTTCACTTGCATCACAAAACACATGTAGTTTTAATGTGTGGCTGTTCTGCGGCTGTACGTCTGTTCTGTACCACCTTGGGACAGACAGATGGTGGAGTTGAGGGAGCTCTGAACACCATTGCTGCCATTCTTTTGTCAAATCAGGTGGTAATTCTTCGTCACCTGAAGCCTCTCTCCCACATTTCCTGGAACAGACACCTAATTCTGATGGTGAATGGAGTCAAGAATCCCAGAGGGTTGAAGATTCGAGCTGATGGTTGCAGAACGCTTCTCTTGGTGTTCTCCCTCTCCTTCAGGATGTCAAGCAAACCTCTGAGGTCAAACACAAAGTTGTGGGTTGCTGGTCTCCACACTAAGCCAAGAACCTTCAGTACTGATGCATGTGTCTCTGGCTGTACAGTGCAGTCCATCAAGCTCTCCTTCCATTTTTTCCTTTAGCTTAGGAGAGTTCATCATCCATTTACAGAGGTCCATGCAGCTGTAGACATGACTTCCTTTGCTGTGGTTGTCACTGTGTGGGCCTCTGATACCTCTCTTGAGCTTGCTATAAAGTCATCCACATAAAGTGAGGTTCTGATCATTTCTACCACTTCAGGGTACTCTGACTCGTACTGCTTCAGATGCTTCCTTATGGTAGCTGTGAGTAAAAATGGGCTCAGCTGCTTGTCAATCTGAGTTGCTGAAGTTGACTCGGTTATGCTGGATACCACCACCGGGCCCTGCACTGCCCATCCAAAGGTGCTTTCAAGTGCTACCAGGCTCTCTGTCAGTCTCTCTACCTGGCCTGATACTATTGGCCAGTAGTAATCGGAGCCAGTTAGCACAGAAAGTTCAGCTTTGTCATCTCCAGGGAAGTTGTAGACCTCTCCTTTTCACCTCCTTCTGTATATGATCACCAGGAACCTTCATCACTGCTGTGCACACCTGAGGAGTCACGACTGCCTCTATTTCAATACTCTGCAGTTTATTCCAGACGTTCTCCGAGCTGAGCTTCACTATGTTGCGCTGTTGGAGCAGGAGAGCCAAATGTGTGAAGGTTAAATGTCCCTTGTCTGATAACAGGTAGTTTCAGTGCCTTCACTACATGCTCGTGCACAAAGCTTCCCTGACTGCCTCCATCTAGCAAGCAACGGACTATCTGTGTACCTGCTGGACCCACAGCCCGTGCCTTGACAGTCTGTAGCAGCACAGTGTTTTCATGGTCAGGATGAATCTTGGCTGCGTGGGGCATTACTGAGGAAATGAGTGTCTGTGTTTTCAGGGACTGTAGGTGGGGTACGTCATTTTCCTCACATATGGCTGCGTGATGCCGGCCTCCACATGTTATACATGACATGCCCTTTACTCTGCAGAACCTTGCCATCTGTTTAGGTCCTAAACCAGTGGCTGGTGAAAAATATTCCAGGTGGGGCTGTGCCATATTCAGTCAGTGTCAAGAACCATCCCATCCGGATACAATGAACACAAACCGCAGGAGACCAGAGCTCTGTGAAATAATGAGTAATTATTTAATGCCAATATAAAAAATATGAGACACTCTTACACAAAAACAAACAATCACAAGTTTACATGGAAAACAGAACCTGGAAACAACTGACCTATGAGTTTCTAACAAAGTGACAGAGGTGATCAGCTGTGACAGGTGATCAGCTGTGACAGGTTGATCTGGGTCCAGCTCTTCACACGTAGTTTGTCCGCCAGAGTCCTCCTCTCAAACGGATGCTGAAGGAGTGATTTCACCGTAGTGAGGTTGGTCTTGGAGGAGTACCGTCACGTACGCCATTGTCATGTAGAATAGCGCTTGGACGTAGCGGCCCTGACTTCAGCCGTAGCTGGCTTGAATAGATTTGATTTGATTAGATAAAAACAATGTTTGATTATTTATTAAACTTCTGATTGTTTTATTTTGAAAATAACATTTTTGTCTCTAAAATAAAATAAATGAAATAAAAAGAAGTTTCTTTTGAAAGGACAAAATATTTAGAATGAAATGAAACAAGAACAAAAGCATGAGTGATACCAAGGGCCGTGATAAATGTGCTGTATGTATGAGATGAAGAAAGTGACAACCTTCGTTCACAATGCCAATTAAAGCCAAAACTAAGAAACTAAAGTCTGTACAAACTAAACATTTGGTCCTCAGAGTCCATGTTGGAGCAGATCAAACTACAAAACCAGCATCCATCTTGTGTGGAAGATGTGACCTCTGCTTGATGGTTAGCAACATTGTCCTAAAAATGTTTCAGACTTATTTTCAAGAACAATCAAATTCCACATGCCAGTCAAACCCAGGATATGCAGAATTCAATCAGAGACTGGTTTTAATTAGGTCCAATTAACATCACAATGAGAGACAACAAAAACACTCCAGTGCTGAGAGGATTTGATCACATGACACTGTTTGAAAAACAGAAATCAAACTATCACTAGCAAGAATCAGAGCATTCAAACTTCAGGGTTTGTCATCATAGATTGGTCACACGGGTCAGACCCAAGTGACTGGTGGTGATGAATGCTGGTTTCATTTCATGTGGATACAGTGAAGACTGTCTAACCTGTTAACATCAGACTGGTCCAAAGATAACACTGCAGTCACAAAGAAAAGAAAGAAAAGGTACAAAACAGAGCAACACTTGTTTCATCGTCCTTTTCTTGAACAGCTGATCGCAGAAAGAAATAATAATAAAAAAACAGCACACAGAGTTCACATGTCCAAACTTGGAAATGAGAAAAGAAAAATGACATTTGAAAAAAGAAACTAGGACAGCATCACTCCGTTACAAAGACATCATCGGCCGCGTCATCTGCAAGTTGACAAACTGAGCAGTTATATCCTGGAAGACAAGACAAAGCCAAACATCTCCAAGAGATACAAAGCTCTTTAAAAGGAAGTGATGATGCAGTCAGGACAGTGCTGCGCTGGTTGTTCCTGAATATTGAGACGACGGTTTTCTCCTCAGTGACACTTGTTGAACATAAGCCGTCACACTCTGTGCTCAGGACACATTTTATTTCAGCTTTTCTGTCTTTGTTTTGGACATTTTGTCTTTACGGACACGTAGGAGACGCAGACAGGAAACATGGTGTGGGACAGAAATAACATCAGCTGTGTGATCCTGGACACACTCAACTGATCTGTTCAGCAGAGACAATGTTTGTCTAACAGGAGGAGACTCTCCGTCCTACAGACCACACAGAGCGCTGAGGAACCAGACCACCAGAACCCAAACCCAGGATAAAGAGGTTCAGTGAATGTGGTGTTGAAGGTGTGGAGGTGGATCAGTGTGTCAGAGGAGACTCTGTAGAAGGACAGAGAGCCAGCAGGACAGTCCACATACACTGCTACTCTGTGAGAGACCGAGGAGGAGGAGGAGGAGGAGGAGGAGGAGGAGGAGGAGGAGATGGATGTGAATCTGTTATTGTGCCAGACAGAGTAACCATCATCATCAGAGCAGAACAGACTCCAGGACTGATCATTCCTTCCAAACCAACAGTCATCACTGTCTCCTTTCCTTCTGATTCTTCTGTAACTCACTGATATATCAACTCCTCCTCTCCACTCGACCTCCCAGTAACAGCGACCAGTCAGACCAGTTCTACACAGCAGCTGAGAACACCAGTCAAATCTGTCTGGATGATCAGGATATGACTGATCCTCCTCCACACGTGTCATCTTCCTGTTGTTGTCAGACAGTTTGATGTTTCTGTGTACTGTGTTTGTGTCGACTGTGAGTTCACAGGAATCTGATGGAGAGAACAAGACAGTTATTAATCTATCATCTGTTCATTTATTGATGATGACATCAGAGATTTGAAGGAGTGATGTCACAGTTTGAAGATGGTTTGTTTTCATGAATCAAATTAAAGACACACTTACACTTCCTCACACCTGGTCTCAACCATCGGACTCCAGCAGGCTCCACCCTGAAAGGAGGAGGGGGGTCAGACCAGCACATCCTCTTTCAGCATGCAAACATGGACATTACATCACTCTCATACACAGTTTGGTTTTTCTGTTCACATGGAGGGTTGGGATTTGATTCATCTGATTCAGTCCAAATCCACCATCTGATTCCTTTTGAATCCTTTATTGAATCTAATCAGGTTTCACTTTCAACATTTGCAGGTGACTCAATTTAGAAACAACCAAACTCAAAGGCTCGGTCCAATAGTCTTTTGTTCAGGAAGGTTCCTCACTGAGTGAAATGACCCAGAAGGATTTAAGTGTCAGCCATGATAAGAGCTGTTTGAATTCTCTGAAGAAGGAAAGGAGCTTCACTGCTTCCTTTCTTGTCTCCTTTAGCAGAGGAGACACTGGACCATCCTTTACCAAAGGAAAGGAGATAATGCCGTCCCACAATTCCTTGTGGCAGCAACAAGAAAGTAACGCAGCGTTCAGACAGGAGGAGGCGCTGCAGGAAAAGGTGGCTTCTGGGAGTTTGTCTGTTTGTGATGAACGTAACCTCTGTGGACCAATCAGGAGAGAGCTTTTATTTCTCTGATTAACAACTTTATCGAGGCCGCTCGCTCACTCTCATTCACTGTTTATGTCTGTCAACCAAAGCTGTCTGTCTGTCTGTCTGTCTGTCTGTCTGTCTGTCTGTCTGTCTGTCTGTCTCTCTGCCTGTCTGCCTGCCTGTCTCTCTGCCTGTCTGTCTGTCTGTCTGTCTGTCTGTCTGTCTGTCTGTCTGTCTGTCTGTCTGCCTGCCTGTCTGTCTGTCTGAACCTTTATATCCACAACAAATGGTCCTTGGAGCCAGAGATTGAGCCACACTCCACACAGTGAGCTAACATGGCTGATTGAGTGACTGATGCCATTCATCCTGTAGATGAGCGCACTAATGAAGGTCAGGCTCCTTCTGCTGAGTATATGGATGGATCCCAAGGTGTAATAGACTGAAGCAGCTCAACATGGATGAGTCCACCCCACAGCACCGAGGCCATCTACACCTCCTCACCAAACAGAGCCTGGCCTTTCACCTAAACCATTGTTGTCTACCTCTCACAGAGTATCAAACCAGGGCCATCAGTATCTTGTGAAGCGTTAGCTAAACCCCTCACACAGCCAGTTAGCATTAGCCATGACCCAGGGGCTGGCCCAAAAGACAGAGGCAGCCTCCTGACTACTATGGGATTCATATGCTGAAGACACATACATGATCCCATGGCTCACGTAGTTCTCCCATCAAGAGGACTCACTGCACTACAAGCTCTCAGATTAGTCGGCATTCCAGCAGCAGCCATGCTTCTAATCGAGTCATCTCCAAGCCAGTATTCTTGAGGAAAAGGAAAGGAGGGATGAGCTGCAGGAGACAAAAACAGGAGGAGAAGGAGCTTCATGAACGATGGAGATGAACTGACCAAGAGGCCAGAGCTGCTCAGCACAGGCAAGCAGATGGACACAAGGAGAGAGAGCGAATTATCAAAGAGGCTGACATGAACAGATGTATCTGCATTAAAGAAAGAGAGCTGGAGTCAGCCCAGCTTGTTTCTGCTTTTATTCCACAGAATCTCTCCTCAGATAATCACCCTGATGGAGCCTCTGCTCCTCCTCCCTTATCTCTTCATGAAAAAGGAGCCAACTCCTTTTACGACCTGCCTCCCTCCACCATATTTACTCCTGCCCCCCAAACTTGATATATGTCCATTCTCATGCAGCTTTCTTAACTCAGCTTCCCCAGAGGACTACCTCGGGCCTCCCAAACCCTTCCCCTGCCTCACCAAGACAGCAAAGCTTAGCCCCTGTTCAGGCTACCTCTGTAGCTACCGCTCAAGCTGCAGCGTTGTCCATTCCCCATGTGTCTGCCCAGGCCATACCCTCTTCCCCTGTCCAAGCCCCTCATTATACTGCATCCATGTCTGCCTTTAAAAAGCAACATGTGTTTCCTGGTGGTTTGTGGCTCCAGTTAGAGCCTTGATATCCAGAACAACAGTCTCATACAGACCAGCTGAGTTCTCTGAACTACAAAGAGATGAACATGGAACATGATCAGCCTCTGTTTGAACACACAGAGTGGCATCACAGTTTGTGGGATATGTTCTTTAAGTCAGTGTTCAGAAATGACATTGCCTCATCCGGCGTAGTGGAAACCCGGAGCGGCCCTTGTGTTTGATGTGTTTGATGTGGAGCTTCACTGTAAAGAGGAGACTATGCTCCACCTTCAGCTCCTGCAATCTGCTCAACATCTGGTGTGTAGTCCGGGAAAATAATAATACAGGTGTACAGAAGTGTCTACGCGAGAAGGGCATCCCATCTTTCATGATTTATCCTGCCACTCTGAAGATCACCCTGGACGGCGAACAACGCAGCTTCTCTACTCCGGAGGACGCGGAGGAGTTCCTACGAGGGTCTCGGCATGGGATCTCGACAACGCGGGCGGCAGCTCATCAACACGGGGAAGTGATGGAGCAGGAGTGCGGGACGGTGCAGGAGGTGAATAACGGCACCTGAAGATAAGGCGAGGAGTTTTTCGCGGCCCAGGTTTCACCGTAAGATATGTCCTGTTTATTATGGACATTTATTTGCTCCACACTAACTATGACTTTGAGGGCTGTTGGTCCCTTCCCAGGCTATACTACTGGTTACTGCTTATGGACCCTGCCACACAATAATGTTTACGTTTCAGAGGGACAATTTCAGTTATTTTTCATGTGATATAGCCTGAGTCTGTCAATAGTGGGCTCTCACGTAATATATGTTCGAACTGTTTATATACCTGCCAGGTCAGTTATGTTTATAAGTGGGATACAACCGAGTCTCAATGAGCTGCGTTATGCAGTGGTCAAGTTACACAGAAACACGTGTTTTGGGGTATGGGCATGGCAGCAATGGGGTGGGTGTGGGTCTCTTACTGGACTATATGCTTGGATACTTGGTTTACGGTCAGGTGTATAACTGGAAAATAACCACAGGAATTTTTGATAATGGTTAAATTGACTATTTTGAGTCTGAATGTCCGGGCCTTGAACGTCAATATCAAGAGGGTTAAATGCCAAGAATTGATGCGTCAAGCAAATGCAGATATAGTACTAATTCAGGAATCCCACTTAAAACAAGGAGATGTCCAAAGGATGCAAAATAAACAATATATGGTGGTCTCCTCCTCCAGCTGTGGGTCCAGCTCGAAAGGAGTGATTATTATGTTTAAGAGGAATTTACCCGTGAAAATTGAAGGGACTAGTAATGACAAATCTGGGCGAATAGCATATGTGTGTACATCAATTTATGGTACGAAGGTTGCATTTATATCGGTCTATGCACCAGCAGTCTTTGAAGATAACTTCTATCCTGACCTCACAGAGGAGTTACTGAAACTCACAGAATACGAATTAGTTCTAGGAGGTGACATGAATGCGGTCTGTAATCTTGATTTAGACAGATCTACAAGCTCATTTACGCACAGTCAACAGTCAGCTTCTACGGCTTTGAATACAATGATAGATAACGTGAACCTTTTTGACGTTTGGCGGTCTCAAAACCCAGGCAGTCGAGATTACACTTGTTTCTCTGCATATCATAAGTCATTCTCAAGGATTGATTATTTTCTGCTGTCGCGTGGTTTGAAGGATTGTGTCACACCTGTTAAGTTTCTCCCAGCCACACTGGCTGATCATAACCCATTAGTTCTCGGTATCGATCTCAGTTTCAAATCCAAAAAATCTCAGAGATGGCGTTTTAACACCTCCTTTTTAAATGACACTGCATTTGTTTCTGAATTTAGAACTAAACTGTCCACATTTCTCCAAGACAATGTAGGCTCTGTTGAGGATGCTAGGCTAGTGTGGATGGCAACAAAGGGTTTTATTCGTGATTCTACAACGTCGTACGCATCACATATGAAAAAGGTTAGGAATCTTAAGGTCAAAGAATTAGAGGAGAAATGCTTATGCCTGGAGAGGGCTCTCAAGAGGAACTATTCCAACAAAGTTAGCAACGAGTTGCAGGTTGTTAGACAAGAGCTGAATGATTTATTACGGAGACGGCGGAATTCATTATACATAGAACTAGGCAAAATTATTACTGTAACAGAAGCAAACCCAGCATGCTACTGGCTCTAAAATTAAAACAGTGCGAATCAAAAGCGTCCATCGATTCAATACACCACCTACTAAAGGCCTGATTTCTAATCCAGCAGAGATAAATAACACCTTCCAGGCGTACTACGAGAACTTATACACGTCGTCTGGCAGTTTTGACCCAGAAGTGTGTAACAATTTTTTTGCAAGGGAACGATCTGCCTAACCTACAGGCAGAAGAGGCAAAAGATCTGGGCCGTCCGATATTAAATTAAAAGCTGCACTCAGTAAAATGACAAGAGGGAAATCCCCAGGCCCCGATGGGGTTCCACCTGAAGTACTCTTACACTTCTGGGACCTCCTCGGACCGGTTCTTCTGAGCTCCATCCAGACTGCTTTAGAGAAAGGTGCCTTTCACGAACACACCAATGTAGCTTTAGTCTCATTGCTACCAAAGAAGGGCAAGGACCCGTTACAATGCTCTAACTACAGACCTATATCTTTGATAAATTCGGATCTGAAAATTTACTCCAAGTTGCTGGCACTACGCCTGGGCGTTATATGGATAAACTAACTCACACCGACCAAGCAGGGTTTATGAAGGGCGCCTTGCGGCGGATAACATAGGCGTTTAATGCACATAATAGAAGAATCTAAACAGATTCGGGCGCCGTGTGCTATTCTGTCACTGGCGCTGCCAAAGCCTTTGACAGGGTTGAGTGGCAATATTTGTGGGCTGTATTGCGAAAATTTCAACTTGGTGAAGCTTTTATCAAGATGGTACAAGTTCTGTATGCAAACCCATCAGCTATGGTCATCACAAATGGATCGAATTCTAGACCCTTTCCCATTTTCCGTGGTACAAGACAGGGCTGCGGCCTCTCCCCGAGCCTGTTTATTCTTTCTCTCGAACCATTTACACAGCACCTTAGGCAAAATTTGGTCATGTCCCCTATCCGAATAAGACGGACATCTCATACCCTGTCAGCCTTCGCGGATGTCGTCCTCATATATATGACGGACATAGAAAACTCTGTTAACTCTTTATTAGTGGCCTTTGAGGATTTCAAACAGCAGTCAGGATTTAAGATCAATTGGACAAAATCGGCTCTGATGTTGCTAAACGAAGCTGCCAAGGAAGCCAAAATATCAAGCCCGATTCCCTTAGTAACTCAAATCACATACTTGGGCATACAAATATACCCTTCGCTCCAGAAAATAGTGAAGAGCAACTATGAAAAAATTCATAAGGATGTTGAACGTGATCTTGCAAGCTGGACCAGGCTACCTGCCTCGTTGCAGACACGTATATCTGTGATCAAAATGAATGTTTTGCCTCGCATTAATTTCTTGAGTATGATGATTCCGCTATCTCCTCTCCAGACTACTGGACTAAAATTGATAAACTGTTACGCGGATATATTTGGAATAATGGCTGTCCAAAACTTAAGCTTTCTGTGCTACAGAGACCCAAAGAGCAGGGCGGGCTCGCCCCCAAATTTCAAAGTGTACCACCAATCCTTCCAGCTACATCCTGTCATGGCCTGGCTTGATGGTCGCTCATGTGTCTCATGGAAATCTTTAGAGAACAACCTAGTTCACCCTAGGAGAGTGGAGGACATTTTATTTTCTGGCATAAAGATAAATACTGTATGTTGCACTGTGGCCCCATTATTGCCAACACAGTTAGAAATTTCAGGATTGTTGAGAGGGACCTGAAGGGGAACTTGAAGTGGCATAATGATGTCCTCTATGGCACAACATGAATGTACAAATTGGAAATAAGCCACTGGACTTCAAACCGTGGTCTTTGAAAGAAATTAAGGTTATAGGGGACCTGTATGATGGCAAGGGCATGCTTAGCATCCAGGATTTGAAGGACCGCTTTGATCTACAGGACTCTTCTTTTTTTTATTATTTGCAAATAAGATCAGCACTTAAAGCACATGGTGTGCCATTGAGGGCTAAGCTTCCCATGCACCCTCTGATAAACTGGATAAACTCCCTCCTGCAGGGGCTTTGTATCGAAGGTCTACTCCAAACTGCCTGGACAACAAGAGACTCTATCGATGCTCAGAGCATGGCAGAGAGACTTTAATCTGAAAGATGATGACATTTCCTGGAACAATGTATGGGAGAACATCTTTCTTGCCTCCAAGAACTCAAATCACCAACTTATTCATTTTAAAGTGTGTCACAGACTCTCCTATACACCTGTCACTAGGTTTCTGATACCAAGCCCAAACTGTACTATGTGCCAACTTAATGCAATAGGATGTTACAGACACATGATGTGGGAATGTCCCTCTGTTTAGGCATTTTGGGGCCGGGTGTGCAAAGTTTTGTCTGAATTACTGGGTACCGTCATAACATGCGACCCAATCTTACTTCTCCTTAACGATGATTCTCAAATGCATATAAGTGAAAAACAGCGCAAACTGTTACTGAGCGGCCTCACAACTGCCAAAAAGCTCCTAGTGCAGAGATGGCTACCACCTCACGATCTCTCGTGTTGCCTGAGTTGTCTACTGCACGGATTAATAATGCTAAAGCCTCCACTTTGGAGACATGGCCAGGCGCGGCTGCGCAGACAAAGGGTAAACTTCTTGGGTTGTGAACAGAGGAACACCACTCAGTCACTACAATGTACTGTTGACACTTGATGATGTCTGACTGGTCCAGGGGAGACCGGGAGGAGGAAGGGATGCTGGCAGGGGGGGGGGTCATGTTTAAAGAAGATGTACTGATTCTGCTGTATGTCTCACTCTCTATGGCTCAATAAAAAAGTTCTTAACAAAAAAAAATTAAACTTCAACCAGTTGCAGTATGGCGCCTTCTCACGATAACGTCGGGGTAAGAGTCCCGATAATGTGATCAGAGAAGTTTCGAGGCAGGTGAAATCAAATGAGACACTGTAAAAATCTGAAATATAATGACTGACATGGAGGAGCCTCAGGAAGCACGTCTACTCCATGTGCTGTTTGCTAGCTCCTCCACAATATTCCATTTTATTTCAGTTCTGGCGTTGATGATGAAGTCAGATTTTTCACCGGCTCGTCCACGTTTAAATATCCTGCATGAAACAACACGGTCAGAACGCACAGGGAGAAGTATCTAAGATGGAGCTTTTTGTAGTCCATCTTCTGAACTTTGTAGTTTTCACACAGACCACGTCAACAACATCCACGTCACATAATTACGTAGCCTAGTGAAAGTGCAGTCAGACTCTCTGAGCACTGTGGTTATCTTTTCCTAAGTCCTCATGAATGATCCTTCACATCTTTCCTTGACCTCATGACGTTTTCCATCCAGGTCGAGGAAAAGTGTTTAGGAAAGGACAGAGGAGGTCATTTTTTTGACTATTGGACCGCAGACAAAGATTGAGTTGAGATCTGTCACCAGCTTTGACAGAGAAAATGTTTCCAGCTCTTCCTCCTCTATCACACTGATTGTCTGTGGCTGCAGCAGGCCTCTTCATACCTGAGAGTGTCCAGTCTCCAGTGTGGACTCTCCAGTCCAGCAGACAGCAGCTTCACTCCTGAGTCTCCTGGATGATTGTAGCTCAGGTCCAGCTCTCTCAGATGGGAGGGTTGGAGCTCAGAGCTGAGGCCACAGAAGTACAGCCTTCCTCTGTGATCAGACAGCCTGACAGCCTGAAAACACACAAAACAACACACATGGAAGATCATCTGAGGTCCTGCTGCGCCAGTCAAATAAAGAGGAAACTGTCTACTGTCTTTAAATGCTCATCAGCTGAATGGGTTAATCTTGATCCTGACCTGAGACTTTCCAGTGTACAGGGTGGACTCTCCAGTCCAGCAGACAGCAGCTTCACTCCTGAATCCTGCAGGTCGTTCTTACTCAGGTCCAGATCTTTCAGACTAGAGGACTGGGAGCTGAGAACTGAGGACAGAGCTTCACAGCTTCTCTCTGAGAGGTCACAGTCACTCAGTCTGGAGAGGAAATAATGAACAAGAAGACAAATAACATTTGTGTTAAAATGTTGACTCTGGACTTTTGGTGAAACAGTATTTATAATCTCTGTTCAGCACATGTTAAAATCACTGCTGTTTGACTTCAACCATTTTGAAGACGTGACTAAATCAGTAAAAAACTGGAATTAAAAGTTGCACGATTAAAAAGGTTCTTCATCTCAGTTCATATTAGGAGCTTTACAATATGTAAATCTGAATTACAATGAAGTCCATCAGAAAATTCAAAGACTTTTATACTGTGAAATTTGAAATCCTGACAGAAGAGCTTCATGAACTCTGATGACAGAGGCTGTTTAAATTATATGGAGCTGAGACAAATCATTTTAAAACATGAACACAAACTGTGTCTTCATCTTGTGACGGTTCCCTAATTAATTTGAACATGTGTTCCCATTGCAGCAGGTCCAACTGATCGTAGATGGAAACACCTGGGCTCCAGTGATGGAGACGATAAAACTCCACCTCACTAACCTGTCTCTCTCTCTGACAGGCTCTGTCCTCCTCTCCAGGCTGCTGAATGGTTTTTGGTTCCTTTCTTTTCATCTCATGCAACACCTCGCACCTACATGTTTCACTCGTGCAAGCACACACCTTCACCACTGACTCACTGATCAACACACCTCATTGTTTCTTTAGTTTTGTTTAAGTCAACCGTGATTTTGACTTGTTAAACAATAAATTATTTCGATTTGGCCTTCAACCCGCAACTCCCCTTTGTATTTGTCATGGCCTTAGAGCCAGGTCGTGATAATCTGACCTGAGACTTTCCAGTGTACAGGGTGGACTCTCCAGTCCAGCAGACAGCAGCTTCACTCCTGAATCCTGCAGGTCGTTCTTACTCAGGTCCAGCTCTTTCAGACTAGAGGACTGGGAGCTGAGAACTGAGGACAGAGCTTCACAGCTTCTCTCTGAGAGGTCACAGTCACTCAGTCTGGAGAGGAAATAATGAACAAGAAGACAAATAACATTTGTGTTAAAATGTTGACTCTGGACTTTTGGTGAAACAGTATTTATAATCTCTGTTCAGCACATGTTAAAATCACTGCTGTTTGACTTCAACCATTTTGAAGACGTGACTAAATCAGTAAAAAACTGGAATTAAAAGTTGCACGATTAAAAAAAGGTTCTTCATCTCAGTTCATATTAGGAGCTTTACAATATGTAAATCTGAATTACAATGAAGTCCATCAGAAAATTCAAAGACTTTTATACTGTGAAATTTGAAATCCTGACAGAAGAGCTTCATGAACTCTGATGACAGAGGCTGTTTAAATTATATGGAGCTGAGACAAATCATTTAAAAACATGAACACAAATGTTAGGGGTGTAACAGTATTTGTATTTGTCCCGAACTGTCACGATGCAGGCGTCACGGTTCGGTGCACGCAGTCATAAAACAAATACGTCTGAGTGAGTTTAAAAAAAAGTCGAGTCCTCACTTTAATCCAGGTGGCGGTAATGAGCCTAAAAGCTGCCAGAAACAGTCATTACAGAAGAAGAAGAAGTAGTTACAAAAAAGGACGAAGAAGAAAAGTGATGGAAAGTGTGGAGTTGCAGGAGGCACCGGCTTCATTTAAATCAGCTGTTTGGGAGCACTTTGGCTTCCCAGTACAATATAATGGTGATGGCACGCGAGTGGTGGACCGGACAAAGACTTTCTGCCGGCGATGTTTCACGGAGGTGCAGTATGTTGCTGGCAACACCTCAAACATGCTAACCCACATAAGACGGCATCACCCCGACATATCTGTCACTGGTGAAAAACGTCTTTGGTGCAACAACTTATCCCCGCTGCTTTTAAGCCACCTCTTGACATTAACACTGACAGGGCCAAAAACATCACAGAAGCAACTGGCGTATACATATCAACATCTATGCGTCCATATGCTGTAGTAGAGGAGCCCGGCTTCAAGTATTTATTAAAGGTGCTTGAGCCACGCTGCAGCGTCCCATCCCGTGCGAAGAAGTGCTACCTGACTACCTCAGTCTATCTTTTCCTCTGTATTAACAGAATGAGAACCCTCCTAATACATTTGTTTTATGTTTTATTCTATTTATTTTTTACTTTTATAACAGGAGATGGTTTTTGATTTTGCAGTCAATTGGTGTCTGTTCAAAATAAATGAAAAAAAGCTAGTCTTTTTTATGTGATTTTTTTTTTTTTTCCCGTTGTACCGAGCCGTGACTTGTGTGTACTGTTACCCCCCTACAAACTGTGTCTTCATCTTGTGATGGTTCCCTAATTAATTTGAACATGTGTTCCCATTGCAGCAGGTCCAACTGATCGTAGATGGAAACACCTGGGCTCCAGTGATGGAGACGATAAAACTCCACCTCACTAACCTGTCTCTCTCTCTGACAGGCTCTGTCCTCCTCTCCAGGCTGCTGAATGGTTTTTGGTTCCTTTCTTTTCATCTCATGAATCACCTCGCACCTACATGTTTCACTCGTGCAAGCACACACCTTCACCACTGACTCACCGATCAACACACCTCATTGTTTCTTTAGTTTTGTTCAAGTCAACCGTGATTTTCACTTGTTAAACAATAAATTATTTCGATTTGGCCTTCAACCCGCAACTCCCCTTTGTATTTGTCATGGCCTTAGAGCCAGGTCGTGATAATCTGACCTGAGACTTTCCAGTGTACAGTGTGGACTCTCCAGTCCAGCAGACAGCAGCTTCACTCCTGAATCCTGCAGGTTGTTGTTACTCAGGTCCAGATCTTTCAGACTAGAGGACTGGGAGCTGAGAACTGAGGACAGAGCTTCACAGCTTCTCTCTGAGAGGTTACAGTCACTCAGTCTGGAGAAACAACAGAAAGGAAACAAGTAATAAGTTTTTTTCTCCAGTTGAAAGATATCAGAGCATTTATTGATGAATAAATCACACTTACAGAGCTTTCTTGGAGGCTTTGATCACTGGCAGCAGCCTCAGAAGAGCCTCCTCTGAAGCAGAGTATTTCTTCAGGTCAAACACGTCCAGATCTTCTTCTGATGACAGTAAGATGAAGACCAGAGCTGACCACTGAGCAGGAGAGAGTTTCTTTGTGGAGAGACTTCCTGAACTCAGGGACTGTTGGATCTGCTCCACTAGAGAACGATCATTCAGTTCATTCAGACAGTGGAACAGGTTGATGCTTCTCTCTGCAGAGGAGTCTCTTCAATCTTCTTCTTGATGTACTCGACTGTTTTCTGATTGGTTTTGAGTCACTTCCTGTCTGTGTCAGCAGACCTCGTAGGAGAGTCTGATTGGTCTGCAGTGAAAGTCCCAGGAGGAAGCGGAGGAACAAGTCCAGGTGTCCATTTGGACTCTGTAAGGCCTTGTCCACAGCACTCTGGTAGAAACGTGTTGATTTGCCTCTGAACACAGACCACCTGGATGTTCTTTGTTCTTCTGACAGCAGATTGACTCAGAGTTGATGAAGGTCAGATGGACATGAAGAGCAGCCAGAAACTCCTGAACACTCAGATGGATGAAGCAGAACACCTTGTCCTGGTACAGTCCTCTCTCCTCTTTAAAGATCTGTGTGAACACTCCTGAGTACACTGAGGCTGCTCTGATATCGATGCCACACTCTGTCAGGTCTGATTCATAGAAGATCAGGTTTCCTTTCTGCAGCTGCTCAAAGCCAGTTTTCCCAGAGACTCAATCATCTTCCTGCTCTCTGGACTCCAGTGTGGATCTGTCTCAGCTCCTCCATCATACTTGATGTTCTTCAGTTTGCACTGAACCACCAGGAAGTGGATGTACATCTCAGTCAGGGTCTTGGGCAGCTCTCCTCCCTCTCTGGTCTTCAACAGATCCTCCAGAACTGTAGCAGTGATCCAGCAGAAGACTGGGATGTGGCACATGATGTGGAGGCTTCGTGATGTCTTGATGTGGGAGATGATTCTGCTGGCCTGCTCCTCATCTCTGAATCTCTTCTTGAAGTACTCGTCCTTCTGTGGGTCAGTGAACCCTCTGACCTCTGTCACCATGTCAACACAGTCAGGAGGGATCTGATTGGCTGCTGCAGGTCTTGTGGTTATCCAGAGGCGAGCAGAGGGAAGCAGTTTCCCCCTGATGAGGTTTGTCAGCAGCACATCCACTGAGGTGGACTCTGTAACATCAGTCAGGATCTCAGTGTTGTGGAAGTCCAGAGGAAGTCGACACTCATCCAGACCGTCAAAGATGAACACAACCTGGAAGTCTTGAAACCTGCAGATTCCTGCTTCTTTGGTTTCAGTGAAGAAGTGATGAACAAGTTCCACCAAGCTGAACTGTTTCTCTTTCAGCACATTCAGCTCTCTGAAAGTGAATGGAAATGTGAACTGCATGTCCTGGTTGGCTTTGTCTTCAGCCCAGTCCAGAGTGAACTTCTGTGTTAAGACTGTTTTCCCAATGCCAGCCACTCCCTTTGTCATCACTGTTCTGATTGGTTCATCTCTTCCAGGTGAGGCTTTAAAGATGTCTTCTTGTCTGATTGTTGTTTCTGGTCTGTCTGCTTTCCTGGATGCTGTTTCAATCTGTCTGACCTCATGTTCATCATTGACCTCTGCAGTCCCTCCCTCTGTGATGTAGAGCTCTGTGTAGATCTGGTTCAGAAGGGTTGGGTTTCCTGTTTTAGCAATCCCCTCAAACACACACTGGAACTTCTTCTGCAGGTTAGATTTAAGTTCACGCTGACAAACTCCAGCAAGAAGTTCTGAATGAAGACACAACAAATAAGATCATTCAGTGATTCATGAAGAAAATATGACAATGTAATTCCCCTAAAGAATCCATGTAAACATATTTGTGTCCATCTGTTGAGACATCAGTAAACGTCTCATTCATCCATCATGTTAAATCTTTAGAGAAATCCTCTTACTGCTCTGCAGACAGTCAGCCAGCTCCTCCTGCTTCATTCTCCTCAGGAAGTGCAGTGTAATCTTCAGAAATGACTCTCTGCTGCTCCTCCTCTGCTCTTCATCCTCACCGTCCAACACCTCCTCATCCTCCCTCTGACTCTCTAAGCATCCTGGCTCATCTGAACTCAGACCCTTCTGGATCCTCTTCAGCTCGTTCTTCACAAAAGTGACAATGTTCTCCTCCAGCAGCTGGAACAGAATATTATATGAATGACACAATCAAAGTCAAATCATGGAACCAAACATCAGATCCATGTTGGACCGACTGACAATCCACTGGTCTAAAGAGTGCAGCATGGAGATGATTGTGAACAGAATAGATGTAAAAGTAGTTGTTGTCCATGTACAGACCATAAATATGGAGTCCAGGTGTGTTTGATGCTGCTGGGCAGACTGACCACTGGGAACCTCTGAGCTCTCCTGGTCCACTCTGTGGAGGAATCATGAAGAATGAGCTGACATTATGTCTGTCCACACAGAGACAAACACAAGGTAAAGGTCCTTTGAGTTCAAGTGTTGATTCCAACATTGAATCAGATGCTTTCCCCTGACATTAAAGTGTTGGTCGTACTGCTGATCCCACTGGGAATCAACAGTCCAGTCTGCATTTCTGTGCAGCTTCCACTTTACTGTGTTGGTTCAGCAGCTTGTCTGGTTTAGTCCCTCCACTTCTTGTTGACCTCTAGAACACTGTGGACAGCAACACACAGCTCACACAAGCTAACTGGATGCTACCTGTCAGTGTAAACTGTTAGTGAGGAAGATGCTCAGTGGTCCTTAACACAGCTGACAATCACACCAAGGTCACCACACTCCTGAGTGACCTGAACACACATGAACCACTGAGAGGCGAGCCCACCAGCAGATACAAGAAAAAGTCTACAGAGTGTTTACAACAGTTAGAAAAGAAAGAAACCACAGAGCGACAACTATATGACAGACTGTCTCCTGGTGACACCATCCTGTGCATGTATGGGCTTCACAAAGAGGGAGCTCCACTCAGGAGCAACCAGCAGCATCAACTCGCTGACATACAACATTACCAATCATGGAGCCACCATCCTAGCTCCATTGGTTGGCAACACTCCTCACCATGTCCACAACTCAATGGACTTTGTAAACAAGGTTCGAGGACTGAAACTGGACACAGATGAAACCATGGTGTCCTACGATGTGACCTCACTGTTTACATGTATCCCAACCAGAGAGGCAGCTGAAAGCGGTGAAGCAGCGACTACTACAGGACAACACTCTACACAGCAGAACAAACCTCAGCCCGGACCAGATTTGTGGATCACTGGACTTCTGTCTCAATCACCAGTATCACCCATCGTGGCCAACGTCTACATGGAAGATGCAGAAACCAGCCTGCAGTCCAGACCTGTCCCCTTTGAAAATGTGTGGAGCATTATGAAGCTCAAAAAACGACAACAGAGACCACCGAACTGTTGAACAGCTGAAGTCGTTGATCAACAAGAATGAGAAAGAATTTCATTTTAAAACTTCAACAATTATTGTCGTCAGTTCACAAACCATTCAAAGAAAAGGTGACCAACACAGAGGTCACATGACCCTGTCACATGACCCTGTTTGTTTGTCTTGTCAGTTTTCAGTCCTCACCTTTGATCAACAGACTGACGTCCATCTTTGAAGGATATAGGTTGACCCATAGACCCGTCACTCTTCATGGACACTCTGCTGGGTTCTGGTTCTTCCAGCTTCCTCCTGATAGAAACACAAAGACAACAGGATCTAATCTGCAGTGCAACCAGAACAGTGAAACAATGTGTTCTGGATACATTTGACTAAACAATGTTCTGCTTGTTTTCTCCTGTCATCCAGCAGAACTGTTCTCCACGACTGAAAACAAAACTTCTCTTCAAGAACTCCAGAGTGAATCAATGTAAGAACAGTTCTGTCATGTTGAAGGGAAACAAAGAGCTGACGTATGATTGACAACACTCAGACAAGATGAGTAGAGCAGCTGATCTCAGTCCAGCTGTTATCACTGACATGTTTCTATTCTGTTGTCACGTGACTGAAAACTAGAAAATGTTGATTTGATGGAGGAACTCAGTGGAATCAGGGTTAGCCTCGTTAGCAGCTAGCATCTGTTAGCCTCAATAAAATCACTGTTTTATACTCATGCAGTCATCAGACAACAGTCAGAACGTGTGTGGAGAAAATGTTGAACTGAAGCCAAGAGATGAAGACGGCTTCTACTGCTTCTACTGCTTCTACTGGTCAGTTTTCAGATGTGAGAATCTAAATGTTTGTGAAGAACGAAGCTGAAAATAAACATTCAGGTTTAAAAACTTCTCTGGATAAATAACAGTTCAAACATGAATCAGTCAGATTTTAATGTTATTAACAGCTGACCTCTGTGCAGCAGACGGTCGGACATCTTTAAAATTAATGAAGCGACCAATGGATCGGTCACTCTTGAAGGACACACAGCTGGGTTCAGGTTCAGGTCCAGGTCCAGGTCCAGGTCCAGGTCTCAGAGTCTGTTGTGGGCTTCAACAGAACACACACAGAGCTTTGAGTGTGAATAATGATGGTGGAGTGATTTGAGTGCTGAGCTGTGACATGGAGAAGAGTCGTGGACAGTTCCTCATCTCACCTCTGAGCTTTGGTCTGGCTGTCATGTTCCCCACACAGAGTGGTTTTAGAGGAGGACTCCTCCTCTCTGTCCTCACACTGATTCATGCTGCTCAACTCACATCCACATCAGCTCACACACACTTTGATCTGCAGAGGAAACACAAATCATTCATGTGCACATGGACTCAAATCATCCTGTCATCATTTGTCCTGTACAAAGATCAGCTGCTCCTCCACTGATTAACAAAGACTAATGTGACAAGAAAGTTTCTGATGTTCATCATTTCAAATGAATCTGTGTTCAGACAGCTGACATCCTGCAGTTGACTTTGGCTCCACCAGATGGCGCCGCATGATTTGTAAAGACAGGTGGAGGAAGCTTTGAGCCCCATGTTGATGATCACTGACTGATCCTTTCTCTTCCTCTGTTTTCTATCAGACTGAAGCTTCTGTGCTCAGACTGAACAAACTGTTAGAAAACACCACTGTCAGTCTACAATCAATACCTGATCAATAGTTTGTTATTGGACAGAGAAGTTTGAACTTTATAAACACTCTGTCAAAATCAAAGTCCTGCATTCAAAGTGTTCCTCAAGTTAGAGTACAAAGTATTACCAACAACATGGACTTACATGGAACACTTCAAGAGCTCCTTTAACCACTTTATACACTGCTGGATAGTTGAATATAGAAGATGACTTCAGATTTGAACATCAAATATTTGCTGTCAAACGTGACTAAAGCTGTCAGATACATGTGGTGAAGTCGAAGTTTGAATGATGTTTGGACAGTTTTTCTGTTTACACTGTGAACAATCAGAGACATATCATCAAACTGCTTTATTGTGACTCCAGGTATGAATATAAAATCAGACAACATGTAGGATCAAATTCATCAGGTAGAGTTTGTCCTTCATTAAAAGTGAATAATTAACAGGAAAGACTGCAGAAGTGGAAGAAGTGTTCACAGCACTGAGCTGAGGAAAAGTACTCATAGTACACACATACAAATACTCTGTTACAGGTCAAAGTCCAGGAAATGACTGAGTGTCAAACATGATGACGAATAGCTGAAAATACGTCAGACATGACTTCTTGTCATTGTTGGTCCAGATACTGGAGGACAGAGGACAGATGGGACACAAACACTGAGACATCATTTAGTGACACACTTATTACACATATTTATGGATTCAAACTTTAAACTGGTCCTCGTGCTCTGAAAGCTCCTTCCTGTCTGTCAATATAATGACCATTGGCTGTAGAGTGTGACAATCTGCCAATAAAAACCAGCCATCAGCAACACTTTTTGTTCTCCTCCGGTCTACACTGATCTCATCAGTAACCGCAGTGAAGTCTGAATGACGGAAATCGAGTAACGAGGCTGTTTTAAAAATGTAAAGTAGAAGTAAAAAGTCGGCTGAAAAATAATTTCTCCAGTGAAGTATAGATACCCAAAATTCTACTTAAGTAAGGTAACAGTATTTGTACTTTGTTACTTGACACCTCTGACGATAACTGATAATCAACACAGGTTGAGTTTTCCTCAGTGATCCTTCATATGAACAAATGAGTTGATGATCAGTGAATCTGAAGTGATTCTGTTCTGTTGGGTTTCTGAAGCTCAACCTTCATTCTGACTACCTCAAAGTGTTTGTACGATAACTGATAATCAACACTTCAACACTCGCAGCACAGCTCACGACTCCACCCACAACCCCACCTGCATCAATAAACTGTAGAGGTGGTGGAGCGCTTCACATACTTTGGACAATAAAGTGAACTTTGAACAACACACCGCTGACATCCATCAACGCTGCCAACAAAGACTCTCTGCCATCCACAAACTCAAAGCAGCTTCTGTTGCTGCTCTGTAAAAGTAGAGTCCAACACATTGTCCTCTATTGTTCCCGTTTCTTCAACATGTTCAACTCATCACGCAACGCCTCCAACATTATTGCTCTCTCCACCTCCAACCTCTCAGACCTCCACAGCAAAGCCAAGAGCACACGGTACAGCACATGAGCCCAGGCAGCCCCTCAACCCGTCCTTCACATTGCACCCATCCGGTCTCAGATTCAGATCCCTGATCTGGAAACAGACACGTTATGTCAGGAGTTTAGTCCCTCTGATACAGCATGACTCAGCAAAACAGCTCAGGAAGTGTCGTGTGTTGGTGCTCTGTGTGTGTGATGTTTGTACAGATGTGCTGTCTCTGTTTGTGCTCATGTTGTGCTGTTTAATGTATCTATGTATTTATGTGAGGCTGTGGACAGGCTGTGGTAACAAACCTCCAACAAGGAAATCAAGAATCCATCCATCTATAACTTATTATTACACTGAGACACACACACACACACTGTAGATCTACCTTGTTCAGATCATTCAGTGTGTGTGTCACTGAAATCCTGTGCTGTATAAAGATAATAAAATAAAGACAATAAAGCTGAACCTTGATCAGGAGTCCAAAGTCCACAGAAGCAGCTCAGGTGTTAAAGTGTCCAGTAACAAATGAATTTGACCTTCAGACAAACAAATATTATATTTCATGTGTGAGAACAAAGTTCATGAGAACGTCTCCTGTCACTGTTCTTCTGTTCTTGGATCACTGATGTGTAACTAGGACTTTAATGTTGGAGCCACTTTGAACTGTTTTACACACTTTCAGCTTCTTTAATGTGGAATAGTGAATCATATTTTATAAACTGATCTTTGGTTTTTCATTTCAAATCTTCATCTGAAAAGTAACAAAATGTGCTGAAGTCCAAAGTCAAAGATCTCCCTCTGAGATGGAGCGCAGTACAAGTACAAAGCAAGAGAGTACAAGTACTTAGTTACTTTTCAGCAGTGAACTTCAGAGTCAGACAGATGGTTAAAAATCAAAGACTGACGGTCTCAATAAAGCCCTTTGAGAGAATATTAAAAGATGAATTGAAAGGAAATCTCTTTGATTTGATTATTGATCACATTTAAGAACAAACTGACAGAAAGAAGCGACACTACTTCCTGTTGGAGGACTGTTACGAGCTCTGACGGCTCATTTAGTGACACACTTACATCTTTATGGATTGAATTCAAACATCAAATCTTTAAGCACATCAACTCCTGAGCATCAACTCACTCTGCTTCTACTCTTATTCCACCGCTAGCTGACGACAGCTTGTTAACGAGTCACACATTAAAAACTTGTTCCTTACCTTCAGCTGGAGGTTCACGGAGAAAACTAACTGCGACACCATGTTTCACAAAGAGGAACTAAATAGAGAAACAAACCGTTTGAACATGTGACAGTTCCACAAAGTCACAGATCCGTTACAACATGATGAGAGTTGTCTGAAGAGTTTTCAGAATACATCATGTAAAATAATAAATACTTTTACTGTTTACTCCTCAGCTGTGTATATGTCTTGGTATTCTTGTCTAGCAGCAGCTATCTTCGCTTCCTCATCTGCTTTGCGAGTTCCTTGTGTCGCAAAAAAAACTAAGTCTGTTTCTGTCGTGTGGGCTGCACACTTACATACTGCTATCTGAAGTGGCAGTTGTACAGCTTTTAATAAGGCTAAAATCGATTTACCTGTGGATGTAATCATACCTCTATTTTTCCACTGCTGTGCAAAAACATGTAAGGTATTAAAAGCATATGCACTATCAGTATAGACAGTTATTCTCTTCCCTGCTCCTAGTTTGCATGCTTTAGTTAGTGCAATCAGTTCTGCAGCTTGAGCTGAGAGGTGGGGTGCAAGTGCTCTAGACTTTAACACTTTGTCTATAGTTACCACTGCATATCCACTACTGTTAGTCCCACCTGGGTTCTTTTTGCATGATCCATCTACAAACATCACTACATCCGGATTTTGTAACGCCACGTCAGTTAAATCTGCTCTTGGCAGCACTTTTTCGGTTGTTTCAGCCACACAATCATGTTTAGCGCCTTCTGTTTCGTTTGGTAGTGGCGTTGCTGGATTTAAAATTGTACACCTTTCAATAGTTAGATGAGGCTGAGAGAGTAGGATAGTCATACAGTTGAGATGTCGAGCTGGAGACATGAAGGCTATTTTTGACTGTGTCAGTAGAGCGTCTACAGCATGTGACACCTTCAGTGTTGATGGATGAAACAAGACAATTGTAGCTGAACTCTGTATTGCTAAGGCTGCAGCCTGTACAGCTTGCAGACACTGTGGCATTGCTCTGGCTATTGGATCTAATTTAGGCGAATAGTATGCTACGGGTCTAAGTTTTCCTCCAAAAGGTTGGGTTAGCACACTGGTCATAAATCCACTTCTAGCATCACACATTTGTATAAATAGTTTCTTATAATCTGGGAGTGCTAAAACTCCTGAACTCACTAGTTGTTGTTTTACTTGTACAAACGCATGTTCTCCCTCCGGAGTCCATGTGATCACATCATTAGCTGCCATGGGTTGATCATAGATAAGCATTTGAGTGGGTGTGTTACTTCAGCATAATTTGCAATCCATGCTCTACAGAAGTTAGTCATTCCCAGAAAAGACATCATTTGTTTTTTTGTCTGTGGTTTGGGTGCATGTAATATTGCAGTTTTTCTATTTTCATCAAGGTGTTTACCTTCAGGAGAGATACTGAAACCGAGATATTTCACTACTTCTTTCCATAGTTGCAATTTATTTTTGCTTACTTTGTGGCCCTGTTCTGCTAAGTATTTTAATAGAGCAACAGTGTCAGTTTTGCAATCCTGTTCATCTTCTGAGGCTAGCAAAATATCATCAACGTACAATAATAGCTGGCTTCCTCTCGGGGGAGTAAATTGTGCTAAGTTAGATGACATTGCCGTTGAGAAGATGGTCGGACTTTCACAATATCCTTGTGGGAGTCTTGTGAATGTATACTTGACTATTGCATGCTGCAGTTGGACACTCTCTAATGACTCCTGCACTCAGTAAATCCTGTATTATTGGTGCTATTCCTTCTTCAGCTTCTGGTTTAAGTGGCTACTGTCTCTGATAGGCCTGTCTCTCACTTCCTTGTCTCTTCTACTTCCCAGGCCTGTCTCTCACGTCCTTGTCTCTCCTGTCCTTGACCTACTGATCTACAATTATCTCTCCCTGCATCCTCAGCAAAACACAGTCCAAATAAGGGAAGTGCACGAGACATGCAAAAAACAGGAAACACACATTATATGAGTTAAAACATCTGAAGCCCAGTATAATCCTAATTTTTAGAACATTTACTTTGTGGGATTTCGATATTTTCTTCAGAAATGTGCCTGAAAAAAAAAAAAAGAGTTTGGCCGCTTTTATTTTGAAAACCTGCAAAGAAGCGGTGTACTTCCTGTGTGCTAACGTGCTAACTGTTGCCGCTCCGTGAAGTGTCACGAGCGGTTCCATCAGATCCAATGGGAGCGAAGCAGCAGAGGCTGTGTGTGTGGATTATGTGTGGAAACTTTCGGAAAGTTTCGCCGCAGACTCATCTGACGTCAGACGAGAACGCTAACGTGAGTTAGCTTAGCCTGCTAACAGGAAGTAGCCGGAGGGGCAGCGCGCACAGCTTCCTGTCATCATGCCATCAGCTGCTGTACTTCTACTATCAGTCCGCTAGATGGCGCCACGAAGCTTTAAACTTTATTTAAACAAACAATATGAACAATGACACACTCAGACAGGAACATCATAATCACATTTCAAAGTAAAGTCACACCTCCATGAGAAACCACACTAACATTACTGCTGTGGTGTGTGTCACATATCAAACATATAACAGATATAAAGAGGAGAGAGGAATGAGAGCAACATCCAATAAATAATAGTTC
>JAAROE010000588.1:0-58738 GCA_036365135.1 Miichthys miiuy | reverse complement strand
CCGTGAAAATTGAAGGGACTAGTAATGACAAATCTGGGCGAATAGCATATGTGTGTACATCAATTTATGGTACGAAGGTTGCATTTATATCGGTCTATGCACCAGCAGTCTTTGAAGATAACTTCTATCCTGACCTCACGGAGGAGTTACTGAAACTCACAGAATACGAATTAGTTCTAGGAGGTGACATGAATGCGGTCTGTAATCTTGATTTAGACAGATCTACAAGCTCATTTACGCACAGTCAACAGTCAGCTTCTACGGCTTTGAATACAATGATAGATAACGTGAACCTTTTTGACGTTTGGCGGTCTCAAAACCCAGGCAGTCGAGATTACACTTGTTTCTCTGCATATCATAAGTCATTCTCAAGGATTGATTATTTTCTGCTGTCGCGTGGTTTGAAGGATTGTGTCACACCTGTTAAGTTTCTCCCAGCCACACTGGCTGATCATAACCCATTAGTTCTCGGTATCGATCTCAGTTTCAAATCCAAAAAATCTCAGAGATGGCGTTTTAACACCTCCTTTTTAAATGACACTGCATTTGTTTCTGAATTTAGAACTAAACTGTCCACATTTCTCCAAGACAATGTAGGCTCTGTTGAGGATGCCAGGCTAGTGTGGATGGCAACAAAGGGTTTTATTCGTGATTTTACAACGTCGTACGCATCACATATGAAAAAGGTTAGGAATCTTAAGGTCAAAGAATTAGAGGAGAAATGCTTATGCCTGGAGAGGGCTCTCAAGAGGAACTATTCCAACAAAGTTAGCAACGAGTTGCAGGTTGTTAGACAAGAGCTGAATGATTTATTACGGAGACGAGCGGAATTCATTATACATAGAACTAGGCAAAATTATTACTGTAACAGAAGCAAACCCAGCATGCTACTGGCTCTAAAATTAAAACAGTGCGAATCAAAAGCGTCCATCGATTCAATACACCACCTACTAAAGGCCTGATTTCTAATCCAGCAGAGATAAATAACAAATTTTTTGCAAGGGATCGATCTGCCTAACCTACAGGCAGAAGAGGCGAAAGATCTGGGCCGTCCGATAACTTTGCAGGAATTAAAAGCTGCACTCAGTAAAATGACAAGAGGGAAATCCCCAGGCCCCGATGGGGTTCCACCTGAAGTACTCTTACACTTCTGGGACCTCCTCGGACCGGTTCTTCTGAGCTCCATCCAGACTGCTTTAGAGAAAGGTGCCTTTCACGAACACACCAATGTAGCTTTAGTCTCATTGCTACCAAAGAAGAGCAAGGACCCGTTAATGCTCTAACTACAGACCTATATCTTTGATAAATTCGGATCTGAAAATTTACTCCAAGTTGCTGGCACTACGCCTGGAGCGTTATATGGATAAACTAACTCACACCGACCAAGCAGGGTTTATGGCCGCTTGCGGCGGATAACATTAGGCGTTTAATGCACATAATAGAAGAATCTAAACAGATTCGGCGCCGTGTGCTATTCTGTCACTTGACGCTGCCAAAGCCTTTGACAGGGTTGAGTGGCAATATTTGTGGGCTGTATTGTGAAAATTTCAACTTGGTGAAGCTTTTATCAAGATGGTACAAGTTCTGTATGCAAACCCATCAGCTATGGTCATCACAAATGGATCGAATTCTAGACCCTTTCCCATTTTCTGTGGTACAAGTCAGGGCTGCGGCCTCTCCCGAGCCTGTTTATTCTTTCTCTCGAACCATTTACACAGCACCTTAGGCAAAATTTGGTCATGTCCCTATCCGAATAAGACGGACATCTCATACCCTGTCAGCGCGGATGTCGTCCTCATATATGATGGACATAGAAAACTCTGTTAACTCTTTATTAGTGGCCTTTGAGGATTTCAAACAGCAGTCAGGATTTAAGATCAATTGGACAAAATCGGCTCTGATGTTGCTAAACGGCTGCCAAGGAAGCCAAAATATCAAGCCCGATTCCCTTAGTAACTCAAATCACATACTTGGGCATACAAATATACCCTTCGCTCCAGAAAATAGTGAAGAGCAACTATGAAAAAATTCATAAGGATGTTGAACGTGATCTTGCAAGCTGGACCAGGCTACCTGCCTCGTTGCAGACACGTATATCTGTGATCAAAATGAATGTTTTGCCTCGCATTAATTTCTTGAGTATGATGATTCCGCTATCTCCTCTCCAGACTACTGGACTAAAATTGATAAACTGTTACGGATATATTTGGAATAATGGCTGTCCAAAACTTAAGCTTTCTGTGCTACAGAGACCCAAAGAGCAGGGCGGGCTCGCCCTCCCAAATTTCAAAGTGTACCACCAATCCTTCCAGCTACGTCCTGTCATGGCCTGGCTTGATGGTCGCTCATATGTATCATGGAAATCTTTAGAGAACAACCTAGTTCACCCTAGGAGAACTAGAAGGAGAACTTGCAAATAAGATCAGCACTTAAAGCACATGGTGTGCCATTGAGGGCTAAGCTTCCCATGCACCCTCTGATAAACTGGATAAACTCCTCCCTGCAGGGGCTTTGTATCAAGGTCTACTCCAAACTGCCTGGACAACAAGAGACTCTATCGATGCTCAGAGCATGGCAGAGAGACTTTAATCTGAAAGATGATGACATTTCCTGGAACAATGTATGGGAGAACATCTTTCTTGCCTCCAAGAACTCAAATCACCAACTTATTCATTTTAAAGTGTGTCACAGACTCTCCTATACACCTGTCACTAGGTTTCTGATACCAAGCCCAAACTGTACTATGTGCCAACTTAATGCAATAGGATGTTACAGACACGTGATGTGGGAATGTCCCTCTGTTCAGGCATTTTGGGGCCGGGTGTCCAAAGTTTTGTCTGAATTACTGGGTACCGTCATAACATGCGACCCAATCTTACTTCTCCTTAACGATGATTCTCAAATGCATATAAGTGAAAAACAGCGCAAACTGTTACTGAGCGGCCTCACAACTGCCAAAAAGCTCCTAGTGCAGAGATGGCTACCACCTCACGATCTCTCGTGTTGCCTGAGTTGTCTACTGCACGGATTAATAATGCTAAAGCCTCCACTTTGGAGACATGGTCAGACGCGCTGCAGACAAAGGGTAAACTTCTTGGGTTGTGAACAGAGGAACACCACTCAGTCACTACAATGTACTGTTGACACTTGATGATGTCTGACTGGTCCAGGAGACCGGGAGGAGGAAGGGATGCTGGCAGGGGGTCATGTTTAAAGAAGATGTACTGATTCTGCTGTATGTCTCACTCTCTATGGCTCAATAAAAAGTTCTTAACAAAAAAATATTAAAATTCAACCAGTCGCAGTATGAGCGCCTTCTCACGATAACGTCGGGGGTAAGAGTCCCGATAATGTGATCAGAGAAGTTTCGAGGCAGGTGAAATCAAATGTGACACTGTAAAAATCTGAAATATAATGACTGACATGGAGGAGCCTCAGGAAGCACGTCTACTCCATGTGCTGTTTGCTAGCTCCTCCACAATATTCCATTTTATTTCAGTTCTGACGTTGATAATGAAGTCAGATTTTTCACCGGCTCGTCCACGTTTATATATCCTGCATGAAACAACACGGTCAGAACGCACAGGAGAAGTATCTAAGATGGAGCTTTTGTAGTCCATCTTCTGGACTTTGTAGTTTTCACACAGACCACGTCAACAACATCCACGTCACATAATTACGTAGCCTAGTGAAAGTGCAGTCAGACTCTCTGAGCACTGTGGTTATCTTTCCTAAGTCCTCATGAATGATCCTTCACATCTTTCCTTGACCTCATGACGTTTTCCATCCAGGTCGAGGAAAAGTGTTTAGGAAAGGACAGAGGAGGTCATTTTTTTGACTATTGGACCGCAGACAAAGATTGAGTTGAGATCTGTCACCAGCTTTGACAGAGAAAATGTTTCCAGCTCTTCCTCCTCTATCACACTGATTGTCTGTGGCTGCAGCAGGCCTCTTCATACCTGAGAGTGTCCAGTCTCCAGTGTGGACTCTCCAGTCCAGCAGACAGCAGCTTCACTCCTGAGTCTCCTGGATGATTGTAGCTCAGGTCCAGCTCTCTCAGATGGGAGGGGTTGGAGCTCAGAGCTGAGGCCACAGAAGTACAGCCTTCCTCTGTGATCAGACAGCCTGACAGCCTGAAAACACACAAAACAACACACATGGAAGATCATCTGAGGGTCCTGCTGCGCCAGTCAAATAAAGAGGAAACTGTCTACTGTCTTTAAATGCTCATCAGCTGAATGGGTTAATCTTGATCCTGACCTGAGACTTTCCAGTGTACAGGGTGGACTCTCCAGTCCAGCAGACAGCAGCTTCACTCCTGAATCCTGCAGGTCGTTGTTACTCAGGTCCAGCTCTTTCAGACTAGAGGACTGGGAGCTGAGAACTGAGGACAGAGCTTCACAGCTTCTCTCTGAGAGGTTACAGTCACTCAGTCTGGAGAGGAAATAATGAACAAGAAGACAAATAACATTTTTGTTAAAATGTTGACTCTGGACTTTTGGTGAAACAGTATTTATAATCTCTGTTCAGCACATGTTAAAATCACTGCTGTTTGACTTCAACCATTTTGAAGACGTGACTAAATCAGTAAAAACTGGAATTAAAAGTTGCATGATTAAAAAAGTTCTTCATCTCAGTTCATATTAGGAGCTTTACAATATGTAAATCTGAATTACAATGAAGTCCATCAGAAAATTCAAAGACTTTTTATACTGTGAAATTTGAAATCCTGACAGAAGAGCTTCATGAACTCTGATGACAGAGGCTGTTTAAATTATATGGAGCTGAGACAAATCATTTTAAAACATGAACACAAACTGTGTCTTCATCTTGTGATGGTTCCTAATTAATTTGAACATGTGTTCCTATTGCAGCAGGTCCAACTGATCGTAGATGGAAACACCTGGGCTCCAGTGATGGAGACGATAAAACTCCACCTCACTAACCTGTCTCTCTCTCTGACAGGCTCTGTCCTCCTCTCCAGGCTGCTGAATGGTTTTTGGTTCCTTTCTTTTCATCTCATGCAACACCTCGCACCTACATGTTTCACTCGTGCAAGCACACACCTTCACCACTGACTCACTGATCAACACACCTCATTGTTTCTTTAGTTTTGTTTAAGTCAACCGTGATTTTGACTTGTTAAACAATAAATTATTTTGATTTGGCCTTCAACCCGCAACTCCCTTTGTATTTGTCATGGCCTTAGAGCCAGGTCGTGATAATCTGACCTGAGACTTTCCAGTGTACAGTGTGGAGTCTCCAGTCCAGCAGACAGCAGCTTCACTCCTGAATCCTGCAGGTCGTTGTTACTCAGGTCCAGATCTTTCAGACTAGAGGACTGGGAGCTGAGAACTGAGGACAGAGCTTCACAGCTTCTCTCTGAGAGGTCACAGTCACTCAGTCTGGAGAAACAACAGAAAGGAAACAAGTAATAAGATTTTTTCTCCAGTTGAAAGATATCAGAGTATTTATTGATGAATAAATCACACTTACAGAGCTTTCTTGGAGGCTTTGATCACTGGCAGCAGCCTCAGAAGAGCCTCCTCTGAAGCAGAGAATTTCTTCAGGTCAAACACGTCCAGATCTTCTTCTGATGACAGTAAGATGAAGACCAGAGCTGACCACTGAGCAGGAGAGAGTTTACCTGTGGAGAGACTTCCTGAACTCAGGGACTGTTGGATCTGCTCCACTAGAGAACGATCATTCAGTTCATTCAGACAGTGGAACAGATTGATGCTTCTCTCTGCAGAGGGAGTCTCTTCAATCTTCTTCTTGATGAACTCGACTGTTTTCTGATTGGTTTTGAGTCACTTCCTGTCTGTGTCAGCAGACCTCGTAGGAGAGTCTGATTGGTCTGCAGTGAAAGTCCCAGGAGGAAGCGGAGGAACAAGTCCAGGTGTCCATTTGGACTCTGTAAGGCCTTGTCCACAGCACTCTGGTGGAGATGTTTTAGTTTAGGTTTGCCTCTGAAGACTTTAGACCGCCTCCTTGTTTGTTCTTCTGACAGCAGATTGACTCCAGAGTTGATGAATGTCAGATGGACATGAAGAGCAGCCAGAAACTCCTGAACACTCAGATGGACGAAGCAGAACACCTTGTCCTGGTACAGTCCTCTCTCCTTTAAAGATCTGTGTGAACACTCCTGAGTACACTGAGGCTGCTGTGATATCGATGCCACACTCTGTCAGGTCTGATTCATAGAAGATCAGGTTTCCTTTCTGCAGCTGCTCAAAAGCCAGTTTTCCCAGAGACTTAATCATCTTCCTGCTCCTTTTACTCCAGTGTGGATCTGTCTCAGCTCCTCCATCATACTTGATGTTCTTCACTTTGCACTGAACCACCAGGAAGTGGATGTACATCTCAGTCAGGGTCTTGGGCAGCTCTCCTCCTCTCTGGTCTTCAACAGATCCTCCAGAACTGTAGCAGAGATCCAGCAGAAGACTGGGATGTGGCACATGATGTGGAGGCTTCGTGATGTCTTGATGTGGGAGATGATTCTGCTGGCCTGCTCCTCATCTCTGAATCTCTTCTTGAAGTACTCGTCCTTCTGTGGGTCAGTGAACCCTCTGACCTCTGTCACCATGTCAACACAGTCAGGAGGGATCTGATTGGCTGCTGCAGGTCTTGTGGTTATCCAGAGGCGAGCAGAGGGAAGCAGTTTCCCCCTGATGAGGTTTGTCAGCAGCACATCCACTGAGGTGGACTCTGTAACATCAGTCAGGATCTCAGTGTTGTGGAAGTCCAGAGGAAGTCGACACTCATCCAGACCGTCAAAGATGAACACAACCTGGAAGTCTTGAAACCTGCAGATTCCTGCTTCTTTGGTTTCAGTGAAGAAGTGATGAACAAGTTCCACCAAGCTGAACTGTTTCTCTTTCAGCACATTCAGCTCTCTGAAAGTGAATGGAAATGTGAACTGTATGTCCTGGTTGGCTTTGTCTTCAGCCCAGTCCAGAGTGAACTTCTGTGTTAAGACTGTTTTCCCAATGCCAGCCACTCCCTTTGTCATCACTGTTCTGATTGGTTCATCTCTTCCAGGTGAGGCTTTAAAGATGTCTTCTTGTCTGATTGTTGTTTCTGGTCTGTCTGGTTTCCTGGATGCTGTTTCAATCTGTCTGACCTCATGTTCATCATTGACCTCTGCAGTCCCTCCCTCTGTGATGTAGAGCTCTGTGTAGATCTGGTTCAGAAGGGTTGGGTTTCCTGTTTTAGCAATCCCTCAAACACACACTGGAACTTCTTCTTCAGGTTAGATTTAAGTTCACGCTGACAAACTCCAGCAAGAAGTTCTGAATGAAGACACAACAAATAAGATCATTCAGTGATTCATGAAGAAAACATGACAATGTAATTCCCCTAAAGAATCCATGTAAACATATTTGTGTCCATCTGTTGAGACATCAGTAAACGTCTCATTCATCCATCATGTTAAATCTTTAGAGAAATCCTCTTACTGCTCTGCAGACAGTCAGCCAGCTCCTCCTGCTTCATTCTCCTCAGGAAGTGCAGTGTGATCTTCAGAAATGACTCTCTGCTGCTCCTCCTCTGCTCTTCATCCTCACCGTCCAACACCTCCTCATCCTCCTCTGACTCTCTAAGCATCCTGGCTCATCTGAACTCAGACCCTTCTGGATCCTCTTCAGCTCGTTCTTCACAAAGTGACAATGTTCTCCTCCAGCAGCTGGAACAGAATATTATATGAATGACACAATCAAAGTCAAATCATGGAACCAAACATCAGATCCATGTTGGACAGACTGACAATCCACTGGTCTAAAGAGTGCAGCATGGAGATGACTGTGAACAGAATAGATGTAAAAGTAGTTGTTGTCCATGTACAGACCATAAATATGGAGTCCAGGTGTGTTTGATGCTGCTGGGCAGACTGACCACTGGGAACCTCTGAGCTCTCCTGGTCCACTCTGTGGAGGAATCATGAAGAATGAGCTCACATTATGTCTGTCCACACAGAGACAAACACAAGGTAAAGGTCCTTTGAGTTCAAGTGTTGATTCCAACATTGAATCAGATGCTTTCCCTGACATTAAAGTGTTGGTCGTACTGCTGATCCCACTGGGAATCAACAGTCCAGTCTGCATTTCTGTGCAGCTTCCACTTTACTGTGTTGGTTCAGCAGCTTGTCTGGTTTAGTCCTCCACTTCTTGTTGACCTCTAGAACACTGTGGACAGCAACACACAGCTAACACAAGCTAACTGGATGCTACCTGTCAGTGTAAACTGTTAGTGAGGAAGATGCTCAGTGGTCCTTAACACAGCTGACAATCACACCAAGCTCACCACACTCCTGAGTGACCTGAACACACATGAACCACCGAGAGGCGAGCCCACCAGCAGATACAAGAAAAGTCTACAGAGTGTTTACAACAGTTAGAAAAGAAAGAAACCACAGAGCAACAACTATATGACAGACTGTCTCCTGGTGACACCATCCTGTGCATGTACGGGCTTCACAAAGAGGAGCTCCACTCAGGAGCAACCAGCAGCATCAACTCGCTGACATACAACATTACCAATCATGGAGCCACCATCCTAGCTCCATTGGTTGGCAACACTCCTCACCATGTCCACAACTCAATCAAATCAAATCAAATCAAATTTTATTTGTATAGCCCAAAGTCACAAAGTACATTTGCCTCGGAGGGCTTTACAATCTGTACAGGGAGTGACACCCTCTGTCCTTAGACCCTCGGTTCGAGTGAGGAAAAACTTGCCCACAAAAAACCCTTTTAACAGGGAAAAAAGGTGGAAGAAACCTCAGGAAGAGCCACAGAGGAGGGATCCCTCTCCCAGGACGGACAGACGTGCAATAGATGTCACATGTACAGAACAAGTCAACACAAACATATTGTACAATTACAATGAATGATAAAATGACAATGAATTACAATGAATGATAAAATGATTACAGTAGCAGATATGGTAGCAATAATGACAGTAATAATATATGTAGTGGACGTTGCGCGGATCACAGCAGCAGCCACGATTCACGAGAACCTGCTGGACGACAGAGCACAAAAACTCCGGGAAGTTCGGTTAGTAACATGCATTAATGAGACATGTATGTCCACTGATGGTGGGAGAGAAAGAGGAGGAGAGGGGAGGGAGAGGAGAGAGAGAGAGAGAGAGGAGGAGAGTCCCCCGGCAGTCTAGTCCTATGGCAGCATAACTAAGGGATGACCTGAGCCAGCCCTAACTATAAGCTCTATCAAAAAGGAAAGTCTTAAGTCTACTCTTAAAAGTGTTGACCGTGTCTGCCTCCCGAACCTGGAATGGTAGTTTGTTCCACAGAAGAGGAGCCTGATAGCTGAAAGCTCTGGCTCCCAATCTACTTTGGAGACTATAGGAACCACAAGGAACCCAGCATCCTGAGAGCGCAGTGTTCTAGAGGGGTAGTAAGGTACTATGAGCTCTTTTAGATATGATGGTGCCTGACCATGAAGAGCTTTGTAAGTAAGGAGAAGAATTTTAAATTCTATTCTAGATTTGATAGGTAGCCAATGCAAGGAAGCCAGAATGGGAGAGATGTGATCTCTGATCTTGGTTCCTGTCAGAACACGTGCAGCAGCATTCTGAATTAACTGCAAAGTCCTCAAAGACTTATTGGAGCAACCTGATAGCAAAGAGTTACAATAGTCCAGCCTAGAAGTAACAAATGCGTGGACTAGTTTTCTGCATCCACTTGCGATACAATGCGTCTGATTTTGGCGATGTTACGTAAGTGGAAGAATGCAGTCCTCGAAATTTGTTTTATGTGGACATTAAAGGACAAATCATGATCAAAAACAACTCCAAGATTCTTTACGGTGGAGCTGGAGGCCAGGGTGATCCGTCTAAAGTAACTAAGTCTCTAGAAAGAGAGTTTCTGAGGTGTTTCGGTCCAATTACAAGAACTTCAGTTTTGTCTGAATTTAACATTAGAAAATTGTAGTACATCCAACTTTTTATATCTTTAAGGCATGCTTGGAGTTTAGTTAATTGATTTGTTTCATCAGGCTTGATCGATAAATATAATTGGGTGTCGTCAGCATAGCAATGAAAATTGATAGAGTGATTCCTAATAATGTTCCCTAAAGGAAGCATATATAAACTAAATAGGAGTGGTCCTAGTACAGAACCTGTGGGACTCCATGACAAACTTTGGTATGCATGGAGGATTCATCATTGACGTGAACAAACTGAGATCGATCTAAGAAATACGACTTAAACCAGCTTAGGCGGTTCCTTTGATGCCAATTTGATGTTCCAGTCTCTGTAAGAGAATTTGATGGTCAATGGTGTCAAATGCGGCACTAAGATCTAACAGTACAAGTACAGAGATGAGTCCTTTGTCTGATGCCATTAGGAGGTCATTTGTCACTTTGACTAATGCGGTCTCTGTGCTATGATGCACTCTAAATCCTGACTGAAAATCTTCAAATAGACTATTGTTATGGAGAAAGTCACACAGCTGATTAGCTACAGCTTTCTCAAGTATCTTGAGAGAAAGGAAGGTTTGATATCGGTCTGTAGTTGGCTAAGACCTCTGGGTCTAGAGGGCTTTTTAAGAAGAGGTTTAATTACAGCTACCTTAAAGGACTGTGGTACATATCCTGATAATAAAGACAGATTAATCATATCCAATAAAGAAGGGCTAACTAGAGGTAAAACATCCTTGAGCAGCCTGGTTGGGATGGGGTCTAGGAGACAGGTTGACGGCTTAGATGTAGAAATTATTGAAGTTATTTGATGAAGGTCGATGGGAGAAAAAGAGTCTAAATACATATCAGGTTTTACAGCTGTTTCCAAAGTTGCTGTATCAGAAAGCAGATCAAAGCCTGTTGAGGGCAGGAGATGATGGATTTTATCTCTAATAGTTATAATTTTATCATTAAAGAAGCTCATGAAGTCATTACTACTTAGACCTAAAGGAATAGATGGCTCAATAGAGCTGTGATTCTCTGTTAGCCTGGCTACAGTGCTGAAGAGAAACCTGGGGTTGTTCTTATTCTCCTCTATTAATGAAGAGTAATAGGCTGCTCTGGCATTACTGAGAGCCTTCCTGTATGTTTTAAGATTATCTTGCCAGACTAGACGAGATTCTTCCAGTTTAGTGGCACGCCATTTATGCTCAGATTTACGTGTCTCTTGCTTTAATTTACGAGTCTGCTGGCTATACCATGGTGCTAACCTCCTTTGTTTAATGGTCTTCTTTTTCAGAGGTGCAATAGAGTCTAGAGTTGTCCGTAAAGAGCCTGTAGTATTATCAACAAGATGATCTATTTGTGAAGGGCTAAAGGAAGCAGGCAGGTCCTCTGTTACATTGAGACATGGCATTGAATTCAATACTGAAGGAATCACTTCCTTAAATTTGGCTACAGCACTATCAGATAAACATCTGCTGTAAGAGTTCCTGCAAAAGGCTTATAGTCCAGTAGTATGAACTCAAAGGTTATTAAAAATGGTCAGACAGAAGAGGATTCTGTGGAAAGTCTATTAGATGATCAATTTCGATGCCATATAAGAGAACAAGGTCAAGAGTGTGGTTCAGACAATGAGTCGGTTTATTTACACTCTGACAGAAGCCGATTGAATCTAATAGAGATAAACGCAGTACTAAGACTATCATTGTGGTTGTCCACATGAATATTAAAATCACCTACAATAATTACTTTATCTGTTTTAAGGATCAAGCCTGATGAAAATTCTGCAAATTCAGATAAAAATTCAGAGTAAGGACCTGGAGCTCGATATACTGTAACAAATAAAATTGGCTGTAATGTTTTCCAGGTTGGGTGAGTGAGGCTAAGAACAAGACTTTCAAATGAATTATAATTTAGTTTAGGTTTAGGATTTATTAATAGACTAGAGTCAAATATGGCTCCAACTCCACCACCTCGGTACTTGAGGAATGTGAGTATTACAATGACTGGGAGGAGTGGATTCATTTAAGCTAACATATTCATCCTCCTGCAGCCAGGTTTCAGTGAGACAAAATGAATCAATATCATAATCAGATATTAATTCATTGACTAAGACAGCTTTAGATGACAAGGACCTGATATTCAGGAGTCCACATTTAATTGTCTTATTTTGGACTGTTGGAGATGTTGATTTAATTTTTATTAAGTTTGTATGATGAACTCCTCTTCTGTTTGTTTTATATTTAAATAATGTAGGTGGACGGGGGACAGACACAGTCTCTATACTAAAGGACTGGGTGGGCAGCTGCTCTAATGGAGGCGCAGAGAAGCGTGTAAGACTGCAGCTCTGCTTCCTGGTCTCAACTCTGGTTTGTCACGGTTTTGGTCGACTAATAAACTTGGCCATGTTTCTAGATATGAGAGCTGCTCCATCCAAAGTGGGATGGATGCCGTCTCTCCTAATCAGACCAGGTTTTCCCCAGAAAGGAGTCCAATTATCTATGAAGCCCACATCGTTTGCTGGACACCACCTCGACAGCCAGCGGTGAAATGACGACATGCGGCTAAACATGTCATCACTGGTCACATTGGGGAGGACCAGAGAAAACTACGGAGTCCGACATCGTTTTAGCATATTCACACACCGATGAGACATTAATTTTAGTGACCTCCGATTGGCGTAACCGGTGCCGACGTGAATAACAATCTTATTGTATTTACGTTTATCTTTAGCCAGCAGTTTCAAATAAGATTCGATGTCGCCCGCTCTGGCCCCGGGATGCACTTAACTATGGCCCCGGTGTCGCTAACTTCACGTTTCGGACTATGGAGCTGCCAATGACCAGAGTTGGCCTCTCAGCGGGTGTGTCGCTGAGTGGGGAAAATCTGTTTGAAACGTGGAGCGGTTGGTGGTGTACCGTGGGCTTCAGTTTGGGGCTATGCCTCCGGACAGTCACCCAGCCTCCCGGCTGCTCGGGAACTACCGGGGATGGCTAGCTGAAGCTACCTGCGGTGGTACCGCACCGCTACAGGGGACATGCTAACTATAGCAGCTACTGACTGTTCGGTGGTGCACCGAGCCTCTAACTCAATGGACTTTGTAAACAAGGTTCGAGGACTGAAACTGGACACAGATGAAACCATGGTGTCCTACGATGTGACCTCACTGTTTACATGTATCCCAACCAGAGAGGCAGCTGAAACGGTGAAGCAGCGACTACTACAGAACAACACTCTACACAGCAGAACAAACCTCAGCCCGGACCAGATTTGTGGATCACTGGACTTCTGTCTCAATCACCAGTATCACCCATCGTGGCCAACGTCTACATGGAAGATGCAGAAACCAGCCTGCAGTCCAGACCTGTCCCCCTTTGAAAATGTGTGGAGCATTATGAAGCTCAAAAAACGACAACAGAGACCACCGAACTGTTGAACAGCTGAAGTCGTTGATCAACAAGAATGAGAAAGAATTTCACTTTAAAACTTCAACAATTATTGTCGTCAGTTCACAAACCATTCAAAGAAAAGGTGACCAACACAGAGGTCACATGACCCTGTCACATGACCCTGTTTGTTTGTCTTGTCAGTTTTCAGTCCTCACCTTTGATCAACAGACTGACGTCCATCTTTGAAGGATATAGGATGACCCATAGAGCAGTCACTCTTCATGGACACTCTGCTGGGTTCTGGTTCTTCCAGCTTCCTCCTGATAGAAACACAAAGACAACAGGATCTAATCTGCAGTGCAACCAGAACAGTGAAACAATGTGTTCTGGATACATTTGACAAAACAATGTTCTGCTTGTTTTCTCCTCTTATCCAGCAGAACTGTTCTCCACGACTGAAAACAAAACTTCTCTTCAAGAACTCCAGAGTGAATCAATGTAAGAACAGTTCTGTCATGTTGAAGGAAACAAAGAGCTGACGTATGATTGACAACACTCAGACAAGATGAGTAGAGCAGCTGATCTCAGTCCAGCTGTTATCACTGACATGTTTCTATTCTGTTGTCACGTGACTGAAAACTAGAAAATGTTGATTTGATGGAGGAACTCAGTGGAATCAGGGTTAGCCTGCGTTAGCAGCTAGCATCTGTTAGCCTCAATAAAATCACTGTTTTATACTCATGCAGTCATCAGACAACAGTCAGAACGTGTGTGTGGAGAAAATGTTGAACTGAAGCCAAGAGATGAAGACCGCTTCTACTGCTTCTACTGCTTCTACTGCTTCTACTGCTTCTACTGGTCTTACTGGCTCTACTGGTTCTTCTGGTCTTACTGGTCCTACTGGTTCTACTGGTCAGTTTTCAGATGTGAGAATCTAAATGTTTGTGAAGAACGAAGCTGAAAATAAACATTCAGGTTTAAAAAAAACTTCTCTGGATAAATAACAGTTCAAACATGAATCAGTCAGATTTTAATGTTATTAACAGCTGACCTCTGTGCAGCAGACGGTCGGACATCTTTAAAATTAATGAGACGACCAATGGATCGGTCACTATTGAAGGACGCACAGCTGGGTCCAGGTCCAGGTCCAGCAGAGTCTGGTCTCTGATGGATCCTGACAGAAAATACTTATGAAAATACTTATGAAATATAAAATATGAATAATTATCATCAGTTACACAATAATAACTTACTTTTTGTCTGATAAATGTCTTTGTTTAAAATCAATGAGATGACCAATGGACCGGTCACTCCTGAAGGACACACAGCTGGGTTCAGGTCCAGGTTCAGGTCCAGGTCCAGGTCCAGGTCAGGTCCAGGTCCAGGTCCAGCAGAGTCTGGTCTCAGAGTCTGTTGTGGGCTTCAACAGAACACACACAGAGCTTTGAGTGTGAATAATGATGGTGGAGTGATTTGAGTGCTGAGCTGTGACATGGAGAAGAGTCGTGGACAGTTCCTCATCTCACCTCTGAGCTTTGGTCTGGCTGTCATGTTCCCCACACAGAGTGGTTTTAGAGGGAGGGACTCCCTCCTCTCTGTCCTCACACTGATTCATGCTGCTCAACTCACATCCACATCAGCTCACACACACTTTGATCTGCAGAGGAAACACAAATCATTCATGTGCACTATCAGTCCACTAGATGGCACCATGAAGCTGCAGATGGACCGTTTCAATGTTGTACCCACTGCCAGCTGGAATAGTGTGTGTGTGTGTGTCACTGTGAAATCCTTCGTCCCGAGTTCACAGTTAAACTCAGAGTTGTGACTTTGGACAGATGAAGAATGGAGCGGCACATTGTTGCTGTTTCTAGTGTAACTAAGCTGACGACAGCTTGTTAACGAGTCACACATTAAAAACTTGTTCCTTACCTTCAGCTGGAGGTTCACACGGAGAAAACTAACTGCGACTCAACGCTCAGAGCGAATGAACCTTTGAACAGGAAACACCCAGAGAGACTCATGAGTGCGAATCATTAATCAGATCTGTTATCTGACAGAAGGCGTCATAAAGTGGCTGTTTAATGGCTGCATATCATTTATCCTCAAACAGAGGCCTTTTGATATTGGGATATCAAAGAAAGCTGTTGGTTGGTTCTCAAACTACAGTACTGATCCGGTCCCAGTGTATCAGGTTTGATGGTCAGTGCTCTGATGTTCTGCCTGTTTGTAAGGGTGTTCCACAGGGCTCTGAGCTTGGCCCACTTCTTTTTACCATTTTTATCAATAATTTGGGTAAAGATGTGAAAGATGCTGATTTTCACTTATATGCTGATGACACAGTTATTTATTGCAGTGTGTCAACTCTCGCTAAAGCTGTTGACCACTTGCAATGTGCGTTCAGTATTGTACAGAAAACTTTGTCTCATTTAAAACTTGTTCTTATTGCTGAAAAACCAAGTGCATGTTATTGTCTGAATACTCCTTCAGTGGTTACCTCGGCTTTCTAATCAATGATTCTCTGACCTTTAAGCAGCATGTGCAATGCCTGGTCAGTGTAAAAAAGAGACTTGTTGCTACAACATTTTTACCTGCTCTTGAATCTGTTGTACATGCGTGCTCCTGCTCAGGCATTGCATATGATTGATACAGCTTATCAGTCAGGTTCATCACTAATTGTAAAGCTGACTGACTCACCACTGTGAGCTTTATGCTCGGGTAGGATGGGCTTGTTCAGCACCACAGTGCTATATTTTCATATACAAGGTGATTCTCGGGTTGCTCCCAACATACCTCTGTTCTTTTATTTCTACAGTGTGATGGACAATGTTCGCTGCATTCAAGGGACTTTTATATTTTCTCAGTACCAAATGTTCGTACTGAGCGAGGAAGAGGGCGTTTGGATACTCAGCACGCTCTGACTGAATGTTTCACAGAACGTTTTAAAACTCAAAGATCTCTTTGAATGCTTTTAAATCCAGACTGAAAGATGCAGAGAATGAATCATCGAGCTGTTGTTGTTTTAGCTGAAGGTGTTGATTTCATGGCTTGTATTGTACTTTTAGCATTTTTAGACTGCTATGCGTTGTAATATTGTCTGTGTGTCTTGTGTCTGTTTTGGTTTGACTTGTTCTTGGTTTGTGCTGCTGTCTGTCTCGACCAGGACTCCCTTGAAAAAGAGGTTTTTAATCTCAGTTGGACCTTTCCTGGTTAAATAAAGGTTTAAATAAAAAAAACTAAATAGATAAAATACATGTTGACCTGAAGGAGAAGTTGAGGACATTTAATTTGTAGTTAGTCTGGTTCAAGAAAGGAATCAGCATCACAGAGAAGCAGGAAATAAGTACAGAATCTACAGATACAGATTCAGGTTTTGGATCAGAACCCTTCAAACTCAAAGCAGCTTCTGTTGCTGCTCTGTAAAAGTAGAGTCCAACACATTGTCCTCTATTGTTCCCCGTTTCTTCAACATGTTCAACTCATCACGCACAACGCCTCCAACATTATTGCTCTCTCCACCTCCAACCTCTCAGACCTCCACAGCAAAGCCAAGAGCACACGGTACAGCACATGAGCCCATAACTTATTATTACACTGAGACACACACACACACACACACTGTACATCGACCTTGTTCAGATCATTCAGTGTGTGCGTGTCACTGTGAAATCCTGTGCTGTATAAAGATAATAAAATAAAGACAATAAAGCTGAACCTTGATCAGGAGTCCAAAGTCCACAGAAGCAGCTCAGGTGTTAAAGTGTCCAGTAACAAATGAATTTGACCTTCAGACAAACAAATATTATATTTCATGTGTGAGAACAAAGTTCATGAGAACGTCTCCTGTCACTGTTCTTCTGTTCTTGGATCACTGATGTGTAACTAGGACTTTAATGTTGGAGCCACTTTGAACTGTTTTACACACTTTCAGCTTCTTTAATGTGGAATAGTGAATCATATTTTATAAACTGATCTTTGGTTTTCATTTCAAATCTTCATCTGAAAAGTAACAAAATGTGCTGAAGTCCAAAGTCAAAGATCTCCCTCTGAGATGGAGCGCAGTACAAGTACAAAGCAAGAGAGTACAAGTACTTAGTTACTTTTCAGCAGTGAACTTCCAGAGTCAGACAGATGATTAAAAATCAAAGACTGACAGTCTCAATAAAGCCCTTTGAGAGAATATTAAAAGATGAATTGAAAGGAAATCTCTTTGATTTGATTATTGATCACATTTAAGAACAAACTGACAGAAAGAAGCGACACTACTTCCTGTTGGAGGACTGTTACGAGCTCTGACGGCTCATTTAGTGACACACTTACATATTTATGGATTGAATTCAAACATCAAATCTTTAAGCACATCAACTCCTGAGCATCAACTCACTCTGCTTCTACTCTTATTCCACCGCTAGCTGACGACAGCTTGTTAACGAGTCACACATTAAAAACTTGTTCCTTACCTTCAGCTCGAGGTTCACACGGAGAAAACTAACTGCGACACAACGTTCAGAGTGAATGAACCTTTGAACAGGAAACACCCAGAGAGACTCATGAGTGTGAATCATTAATCAGATGTGTTATCTGACAGAAGGCGTCATAAAGTGGCTGTTTAATGGCTGCATAGAAAGATAAAACACATGTTGACCTGGAGGACAAGTTGACGACATTTCATCTGAAGTCAGTCTGCTTCAAGAAAGGAGGTCACTTTGTGACAGTTACCATGGTAACACAGTTTCATAAAGTTATCATCTGGTTGTATCAAACAAAGTTGTTACGTTTCCGTTTATATGAAGAACTCAGGGAAGACAGGAGGCAGTCAAAAAAAGAGATTTATTTACATATTTAAATGAAAAGGTAAACAAGGAATATAGGTTTGACAAATGTGTGTGTGTGGAGGGGACTGTGGGGGTTGTGCCAAATACAATAACCAAAGTACAAAAAAATAGGGCCTAGCTCAACCTTCATCTGTGAGAAAAGAAAAAGCAAACAAAAGGCCTGACCAACTTATCTTCAAAAATACCTGAAAAGAATAAAGATACACCAGAGGCAACAACCCATAACCTAGTGTGATAACAATTATTTTCTTAGTGCACACTACAAACCACGCCCCCTATAGACCACGCCCCCTATAGACCACGTCTGCGTGTGCAGCTGCTACAAGCCACGCCCCCTGTAAACCACGTCTGCGTGCGCAGCCGCTACAAGCCACGCCCCCTGTAAACCACGTCTGCGTGTGCAGCTGCTACAAGCCACGCCCCCTACAAACCACGTCTGCGTGCGCAGCCGCTACAAGCCACGCCCCCTACAAACCACGCTCGCGCGCAGCCGCCAAGCCACGCCCCTGTAAACCACGTCTGCGTGCGCAGCCGCTACAAGCCACGCCCCCTATAGACCACGTCTGCGTGCGCAGCCGCTACAAGCCACGCAGGAGGTGGCTGTAGAGGCCCATAGCACTTAGAAAGTAAACAGAATGGAAACAAAGCAATAATGGGAACAATTTTAACAACTTTAACGGCTGATTGACAACATTAAATGCCTTTCAATGCAAGCAATGCGCTTGAAACAATCAATTTATACAATATATAGGACTGCAGATTTATATATAAGTATATTTATTCATATAAGCGACTAATGTATGTGCACAAGTTTATTTAAAAAATATTATATATATAATTTACAATAATTATAATAATTAGTGGTAATTATTTCAATTAAAATAGGTTGGCCCTTTGATACAAATAAAATGTATTTATTTAGAACTAAATTAAATATTTTGAATTACGTATGCAATTCACAAGACTAGTAAAATAAATATGACCATACACAAATCTTTAAAATATATACTGTAAAACACAAAAGTTGAAAAGTTTTGTTTTAGAAAAAAGTTCAGACAAATGAAACAACCAGCAAGAACTTTTATTTACAATAAAATAAAACAAACATTCACCTACAGCCTCTGCAAAAACTCCTCAGAGTCCAGAGCTCTTCTGTATATTTTTCCATTTTCTGTACTGCCTCCTTGCTCATGTTTTTGGTCAGGAAATGAGACAGCACCTGTTTCTCACTGATGAGACTAAATGAAATAGCGATTAGTAAAAGGACATCCACACTGAGAGGCTGTCATAAACAATGTACAAACAATACATATAGGTATTAGCACTCCTTATGTTTGTAGCATACCTAAAGTCATACTGCACTCCACAGTTGTACAGTTCTGTGGCTCTGTCAATGGAACATTGATGGACAGCTGAACGTGCGTGGACTGTTGCCTGTGTCATGAGGTGAACAAAAGGACATCTTTCAATTTGACATTAAAGTAGTCTGCCATGTTGCAGTTAACAAGATATTAACCATAAGTTAAAGACTGACAACAGTAATAATACAAAATATGTTAATATGATAAATAAAAAAGTTTCAGAATTTACCTCTGGCAGAAGCACGTCCATAACAAATGCCACTTGATCGTGACATCTGGTTGTCTGTGCTTCAACCAGGCTTGTCAAGAAGCCCAGCACTCTGTCCAGCTGCTCATCCTCCTCAAAGAAAATTTCTACCCTGCCCTTCGATGATGCCCAGGAGGATGCTAATTTTCCAGCGATGACCGCCTGTAAACATATTTTTTTGGAGGATGCTCAAAGTAAATGTACAAACACTAGAAAATGTTTCACTTCAATAATTCATTTATCATGTTTTGACCTAAATTAGTTGTATGCACACAGTATGCGACTCTAAATTTCAAACTCACTTCAAGATGTTGCAGCAGGCCTTTATCCTGAGTGATGCACGTTACAAGAAGGTCACTGGTGACTCTTCTTTGGTTTTCAGCTTGCTTAGCTCTTTCCTAAAATTTGATTAAATAGCATTTAGATGTTAAACGTGATTATTCTGGCTAAGTATATTAAATAAGATTTGTTGTTTCTTGATCCTTTGCATGTCCGTACCACAAGCCTGTCGAAAGACGTGTCTTCACTCAGGATCCCAACATCTCTGGTTGTGTCTCACGTCATGTTGGTCCATGCTGTCATTATTGTCCTTAATCAAGCCACACAAAGACATGACTTAGTGCACAGCTGTAAACACTGGATATTTTGTCACTCACATTAACCTGCTCTCTGGGTGGAAAGCTGTAAGGCCTCTTGCTATACATGTGGTCGGTGGTGTGGTCGTGGCAGGGTCGGTGTCCTGTGGAAAGCGAACCATAATTGTGTCAGTTTGTTTTATGGGGATCCAGAGAGGATTAACATTTGCACTTATTATTTCACCCCCATTGCAAATTATTGAATTATTGATGAAATGTACAAACTTTCTGCTTTTACAATAAACAAATCAACCAAAAACATTGGAAAAGCTCAAGACAACACACGATAATTGTGGTTTTTCAAGATGTGACGCAAAATCCCATTTTTTATGACTACTGCTGTCTCAAAATCATTCAATCCCTGCAATGACAAAATTGGTGTTGTACACTTGATGCAATTTATCAATAGCTTCATTAGTTATATCAGGTGTGCTTCAGATATCACTTCAAATAACTGTACTGGCTAGAGATTTGTAAATGGTGACGTTTAAGTACATGTCAGAAATGTTCCTGAGTGACAGACAAATACATTTATTGCAAAAATGACAGATGTATTCTTGAATCTTGAGTCCATTTGAATTGTCCATGTTTGATTTGTTTAATGCCAACTTCTGAAAGCTTGTTAATTTTGCTAATACACCGATTCTGCAATAGGGGTGCAATCACTTTGAATGCAACTGTATAATAACAGTACCATCGAAAACATATTGCATCGTACTATAAATGTTCATTTAATAGCTGTTTGAGTGGTGACCTACTTTCAAACAGGCAGGAGTGATGGATACTGTGTAAGGTCTTCACTGACCATGGTGCTGCTTTCATGTTTTCTTTTCGTGTGGTCCTGAATGGATGGTGGTACATTGTCTCGAAGGGCTGCCTGTCCTTCTTCTGTAAAATGGGCAAACTTCCTTCCATACCTGCAGTTAACATACATTTTCATGACCCAGAATCAAGAGATAAGTGTTACCATTGAACATTTGAAACTGTAAACCACACTTCAGCCAAACTTCACCAACACACATATTACGAAACTATTCAGTTTGATATGTTCAGTTAAATTAAAATTAAAAATATTCCGCTTCTACGTGCGTGTTCCTGCTTCTGTTAGCATCCCTTGTTCACTCATTACTTTTAAAAGACGACATAAAATGGGTTTGCTTACGAACATTTACAGTGTATTGAGTTTGAAGAAATGTTTTTACAAACAAAGTCCACTCTTTCTGCCGAGCAAAAGATGTCTTAAACGTTACATTAAACGTCAGCATATTCCCAAAATGTAAAAATAATATAAAAGTGTTTTACCTGAAACGCCATTGTCGCCTCGTCTTTGCTTGTACACTTGCAACACGCAGACATGTTTTACAGGGCGTGGTTTGTAGCGGCCGGTGGCTGCAGTTGGGTACTATTGGGTCAGAGAGCAAAGACAGAGAGACAGAGCAACACAAGAGAGGCATTTAAAAGGTGTCCTCCATCTCTGATTGGCTGACTGACTGGAGGGTGAGCCAATCCCCAGCTCTTCTGGAGCCCGCAGGTGGCAGCCAGTCCTCCCTTTTCACCTGAAGGACAAAGGGAGGAAGGAGAGACACACACACACACACACACATCTATGCACGTAACAAAGTGAAACAGTCCTTTTCTTAAATGAACATTTTGTCATTGTAAAGAGACTAAACTCAGATTTGTGTGAGTTCATGTTAAACTACATGTCAGACAATAAACTGGAGTTTTGTTAGTTCACATTGTGTCGACTCTGTTGACTGATTTCTCTGATTTCTCAACATTTTCACATCTATGATCGTCGAGCAGTCACAGGAGACATGTGGCTGATTTCTACAGTGTGCTATTAGTACTTTTACTGCAGGTACTGACCTGAAAACTTCCTCCAGTGCAGCTTTACTTTGTGCTGGGACACATTTACTCCTTTGACATGTTTTCTGTCTGCAACAACAAACACAGTAAATCCTCAGAAACACTCGCAGTGCTCTTTAGGGACACTTCTTCTGCTGGAAACACTCAGACAGGATGCACACACTTGTCACGGAGAAGACTTTGACGCCCTCTGGTGGTGAAAGGATAAACTGGACATGTTTCCTATGGACTCGTATCACACTGTTCACACTGTGTGAATGAGCTGTGGACACGTATTGACCCACACCTGAGCAGCTGTGAACGCAGCTGAACAAACAAAGGAAAGAATAGACAGGACTGTTATGGACACAGCCATGTGGAAAATAGAGCTGTGTATATATAAATATACATGTTTAAATATAGATATAAAGCAGCAATGAGAGTGTACAAGTCAAGAGTTTGTGTCAGCTGTAAACAAACAGAGATGAATATTGAATGGATGTACATGGAGTGGATGATTGTGTGCAGTGTATGCATGTATACAGTCTATATACAGGTCAGTGCACACCTTCCTTTCACTCCATAGACAGTGTATACGTTGGTCCACAGGTTGATTCATTAGGAAACCACTTCAGCTGTCTCACACTCGACAACAGGCTAACCAATGACTGGCTGATTCCTCCAAACAACATCCTTTGAATGCACAAATCAACACGAACAACGATGGAGCCCTTTAATCTGACCATTGAACAGACATTTAGTGAAGGAGCTGACATGAAATGTAGTCGGTTCTGGCAAAGGTAAACTAACATGAAGTTCATGAATCTCCTCTTAGAAACTTACAGTCAGTGTGATTTCTGGAATAACTGCAGGAACACATTGAAACATGTCAGACTAAACATACACAGTGACGATGCAGCCACAGACTGAAGACAGGATCGGACCAAGTCTCAACGTCAACCACACGACTCTCTCTGAGGCAGACTGAAGTCACGTGACATGAGCACATGAGCAAACTATCAGGAACAGCCACTAGGAGGCGCTGACACGACAGAGACTCTCAACAATCAACTAAACATCTACCTGAACCAGAACACGGCCGGCCCGGGCGTGACTGAATGCCACCACAGTCTTTAACATGGTCGGCCTCAGGAGGAGCTCAGTCCGGACCTGAACTTCAGCCTCACAAACTTTATCGTCCTTGCTGGGAAACAGTTGAGTGACTCGTCCCAAAGCTCGATCATTTCCTCTCAGTTGGCGAGCACAATGTTTTCAGGATCAAGGTTGGGTCACTTCCTCCGTGGCTGCAGAGAACAAAGGTCCAGCCTTTTCCATCTGTCCCAGATGGTTTGAGCTGAGTGCTGAACGTGGTGACGCCGACGTGTGAAAGTCAGCAGCAGGAGCAGAAAGCAGGCTCACTTTCTGAGTGAGGACAGTGGCAGGTGTCAGCGGGTCATCAGGTCAGCAGACTCAGGGATGAGCGGTCACCTCTGCCATGAGAGTGGTGAGTGCCTCGTGGGTCGACTGAGAGGACAGCTCTCAACTTTGAATGTATTCATCCTGTTTGTAGTCTCAGACAGGCGGCTTCTGCTTCACTGGTCGAATTTACATGCTTATGGACTGTTAAAAGGGCAAATTTGTTTATTAGCAAAGAGAAGAAGATATTATTAAAGTTAATAAATAAAAGTTATTCAAAATATGCTACAGTCTCAAATATGAGTTCACTAAGTGAACAGTGAAGGAGTGAGTCCGAGCACTGACAGAAGAGGCTGGCTTTATTCACTCTGTACAACATTAGAGAGAGCAGCACGTGTACACACGTTTATTAAGAAGACGATAAAACATAGATAAATAGGGCTGATCTACATCAGAGGAGTGTGTGTGTGTGTGTGTGTGTGTGTCCCTCTTATCTACACGTGCACGCCCATGAAACACATCTGAGCAGAGACAAAGGAGGATGTGAAGGGAGATTTGAACAAGCACACCTGAGCACAGAAACCAGGTGTGTCAGAGAAATCACATGATCACATGATGTAGTTCTACCACCTGTCCACTAGATGGTGCCAACTAACCATGTAATGAACTAAAGATCAGCACTGAAAGATGGAGTGAAGCAGCAGTGTGGATCACATTGGTACACGACACATCTGACCCACCAAGAAATGAGCTGGTGTCAGCGGCTGTGGTTCACACAGACTTGACTCGGTTATGCTGGATACCACCACCGGGCCCTGCACTGCCCATCCAAAGGTGCTTTCAAGGTGCTACCAGGCTCTCTGTCAGTCTCTCTACCTGGCCTGATACTATTGGCCAGTAGTAATCGGAGCCAGTTAGCACAGAAAGTTCAGCTTTGTCATCTCCAGGGAAGTTGTAGACCTCTCCTTTTCACCTCCTTCTGTATATGATCACCAGGAACCTTCATCACTGCTGTGCACACCTGAGGAGTCACGACTGCCTCTGTTTCAATACTCTGCAGTTTATTCCAGACGTTCCTTTACTCTGCAGAACCTTGCCATATGTTTACGTCCTAAACATATAAAACACCTGCCTAGCTTCTTTAGCTTCTCCTTACGTGCTGCAACCTGGGGTCTGGACATTTTTCAGATTTGTGTTCAGCACTATCACAGAACAGACTATTTGGAGTCTTCTGAGTAACTGTGTTTAGGGCAGCAGCAGATACCATGCCTGATTTCTTCATCTTCATGTCACTGGAGAAATGTGACTTGCTGCTTGGCTCGTGAGCAGGCTGGCTCTCGTTGGTTGTAGGATCTCATCATTTGCAAAGCTTTTTCTCTGCTCTGAACCTCCTTTGTATGAACTCGAGAACATCAAGCACCTGCCATTACCATCATCATCTCCTCTTTGACTTTGCTATACTCAAGAGCTCAAGATGTCCTCTGGTAACATCTGGAGCAGGATTGGGCATAGCATGCCTCCATATGTATCTGATACCGCTCCCATTGATTCTAGGCTCCTAATCTGAATTTCACATTCATCATATAGTTGTCTCAGAGCTCTAACATCGGATGATTTCTTCACAGGAGTGAGATTCAGTAGCTTTGACATCTGCGCATTTATAATGAGATCTTTCCTTCCAAATCTGTTATGGATTATATCAAGTGGTCTGTCAAGGTGAGTCCTGCTACTGCCTTTGCTGCCGGCCCGTCAGGTAAGTTCTCTCTTGCAAAGGACATCATTAAAGTGAATAGCAGTTTCATACTGGCTCCAAAATTCTTGCCATAAACTCACATCTCCATTGAATTTCTCAATCATCAATTTTGGCATCTTAACTGATGGTTACTGTGCTGAGGTCTGGCAATCTCACTTAGACGAGCTGGCAGAGGTTATAATTACTCAGTGTCATATTTGCTGAGCACTCCGTTAGCTCTTTATAATCCTCTGTGCTCAATCTCCTCCTCCAAGTCTTCCAGGAAGTGAGCTCTTCCATTCCTCTGTCCAGTTCACACAAGCTGTCCTCCTTTGTTGACAGCACAGCCAGAAAACAAACATGAACACGAAAACTTCTGGTCCAGATCTTTTACTGAAGATGCCGGGTTTACATGTGCGGCTATACCAAAACACAGGAAGTTGTGCTTCTGCAGAATTATATTCTTTAAATTATTAACTTTTGAATAACTGAATTCATCAACATTTACTTCATCAAATAAATCACAACAAAGGGTGCAGTATGTGGTTTAGCATTGTCTTGCTGAAATATGCAAGGCCTTCCTGAAAGAGGCTCCGCCTCTCTGAAACGCTCCTTTTATACCCAGTCATGTGACTGACCTGTTGCCAATGAACCTAATTAACTGTCAAATGCTCCTCCACTTGTTTTTGTTCTTTTCCAGCCTTTTGTTGCCCCTGTCCCAACTTTTTGAGATGTCTTGCTGCCATAAGTTTCAAAATGATCTAATATTCTCCATGAAATGTTAAAATGTCTCAGTTTTAACACGTGATATGTTTTTTATGTTCTATTGGCAATAAAATATGGGTTTGTGAGATTTGCAAATCATTGCATTCTGTTTTTATTTACATTTTACACAGCGTCCGTACAATGTCCCAACTTTTTTGGAATTGGGGTTTTATATCTATATTTGACATCATGACATCATTCAAAATACTTACTGTACCACTGTGCCTGCATCAGGTGTAAACAATGACAGCACACATGGTTTAATTTACCATTTGTATATCATATTTGACATGATATTATGATGTTTGTGTGTGGAGCGGTACATTTTTATTCTTTATGATTTATGTATGAAATGATTTGGACTGTAAAAAAACATTGTTAGGTTTATTTTTTACAGTGTTTCATGTTGAACTTGTTTTACCATACATTTGCACTTTTACAGTGTAATAATAATAATAATACATTTTATTTAAAAGCGCTTTTCAAGGTACTCAAAGACACTTTACATAAAAAGAACGTCAAATCATCAAAACAATATGAGACAGTTCACTAAAAAACAATAGACTGAGCTAAACATTAAAAGCATTTTTAAAAAGGTGTTTTTGTCAGAGATCTGAAGGTGAGCGAGTCAGTGCAGTCACGGATGTGTTTGTGGAGAGAGTTCCAGAGGGAGGGGGCAGCTGCAGAGAAGGCTCTGTCGCCCCAGGTTTGGTCCTGAGTGGTGGAGTAAGGAGGTTAGCATCAGATGAACAGAGGCTGCGGGATGGATTGTGGCGATAGAGCAGGTCAGTGAGGTAGGAAGGGGCCTGGGTATGGAGGGCTTCGTGTGTGAGGAGGAGGATTTTGAACTGAATACACTGTCTGGGAGCCAGTGGAGGTTCTGGAGGACGGGAGTGATGTGAGGGTGAGCAGACGTGCAGCAGAGTTTTGGATGTACTGTAGTTTATTTAAAGTTTTGGATGGTGTGCCATAGAGGATGCTGGTGCAGTAGTCAATTCTGGAAGTGATGAATGATGGGCGATTTGGATCTGGTGATTTGGTTTATGTGATGTTCAAAGGAGAGGTTATTGTCAAAGATGACTCTGAGGTTGCGACTGTGGGGGGATGGAGACAGGGTGGAGTTGTCGATGTTGAGGCGGTTTTGGTGAGGGATTTGGGGCCGATGATGATCAGGTCTGATTTGTCACAGTTTAGTTTGAGGATTAGAGTCAGGCACACTCAACATTTCTTTAGAAATGTTTCTAGTTTGTACTTTTGTTTAAATGACGTGTTAATGTACTTTAGGTTTACTGTTAGTATAAATGTCTGTAACGTGTAAATTGTTATATTTGTTGACAATTCATTGGAGCAAAACGCTCGCGAGTGAAATACCAACTGTTGTGATTTCTTTCTCTTGTATATAGCGAGTGTAACATTACCATGGTGCTCATTACAAATGAATTATATTAAACCAAACCTTAATTGTGCAGTTTGTGCTCAAATCACACTTGATCTATGCTACGACTTCAATGCATAAAAACTTATGCTACAATTACTTCACATACATAATCAATAGATTCATCAGCAGTGAATGTAATCGTCTCCTCTGAATGACTCTTTACGGATGTGAATGTGTCTGTCAGAGATGAGAAGATACTGACAGCATTAATCTGATAGTCATATCTGAGCCTGCCCTGGTTGTCACGGTAACAGAACCACAGTCCTGTAATCTGTAATCTGTCAAAGTTTCTCTGTGTACCAGAGTTTCTCAGAAATGCAGTTTAAAGAAGTTAACCACAGGACACAGTGTCACTTAGAAAGGACGAAAACTTTATTTAATAAAGTGAAAAATACAGAACGAAGTTCAAACAAACCCAGAACCAACCAGAACCAGTTCAAACCCAATTTAAAACCAGTTTTTATTACTGACTTGCCCTCTGCTGTGCCAACTGCAGGTGTATGCTGACGATTCAACTTTGTATCCTGCAGCAACCACACATCATGAATTTGTGTTTCTCTAACTCTCATTCTTCTTTATCATCTATAGACATTTTTTTCTTTTCTTCTTCATGAACTATCAAGACTTTAGAAATTTCTCTAAATGTATGTTCAGTGATGACAGGCTTTGATTTGTTTATTAATGTAACTTTTGTCATTTTTCTGCATGTTAATGCAGTTATTGTTAATTACATGATGTGTCATGTATTGTATGTTGATTGTCAATAAACTGGACACCAATATGAAAACTGTCTGAGGCGGAGGCCAAACATGGCCGACAGAAGGCAGAGAGAGAGTTAGACAGAGAGGACGACCAGGCCAGCGTCACGAACCATGAGCACCTCGTCACAGAAGGGACAAAATCAAGGGAAGGTCAGAGGATGAAGTACAACAGCTGCTCGTTTGGGGGCCGTATTGAAAAATAGCACCAGGACGAAGAAAACCCAGCTCATTGATTGGCTGTCTGACCTTTGGTTCGGTGGACAGTCCGTTTGTACATTTCCGCTGTAAGCTAACCGCACCAGGGTTCACTTGTAGGCGGACTGAGAGCCACGTTTTCAGGTGGACCAGAGCAGGACAAACGGCCTTAGACTGTCTCAGTGATGATGGCACAAAACTTCCTGCAACTCAAAATCAGAAATCATCTTGTTCAGTCCTCCATATCACAACAGTTCCATTCAAAATGTGCTTGGTCCCTTTTCTGCTTGTGTAAAGCCTACTGTCCGAAATCTAGGAGTGATACTCGACCGTCTCCAGAATTAAACCAATCCTCTCACGTGAGACTAGACTACGTTCCATGATATGACCAAGGGGGAGCATGTAAGTACATGTAAGTACACCACAGGTAACGTGAGCTGTAGAGGATGAACAATTACTTATGATGACCGAGTTGGACATTGAACTACTCACATCACCTCAACACACACGTCACCCATAAAGTTTTAATCGTTCATATTTTCATTAAATCAAAGCATTTTTGAAATGTTATTTTAGCAGTATAGTATTTGTTATTTTATTTTCAGACTTTGCCACTGATTCAGACTCAGATTGCCTTCACACTAAATTTCCAGGAAGCGATGCAGCTCGTTATCAGCTCGTTTGCTCTTCAGTCTCTAACAGCAGTCAACATCAGAAACTTTATCATAATTAACGTTACAGAGTTTTTCTGCAGCGTTGACAAAACCTGTCTTGACTCCTCAAAGTCCTTTTAGAGACTCAGTGATTGATTACTTCACATACATAATCAATAGATTCATCAGCAGTGAATGTAATCGTCTCCTCTGAATGACTCTTTACGGATGTGAATGTGTCTGTCAGAGATGAGAAGATACTGACAGCATTAATCTGATAGTCATATCTGAGCCTGCCCTGGTTGTCATGGTAACAGAACCACAGTCCTGTAATCTGTAATCTGTCAAAGTTTCTCTGTGTACCAGAGTTTCTCAGAAATGCAGTTTAAAGAAGTTAACCACAGGACACAGTGTCACTTAGAAAGGACGAAAACTTTATTTAATAAAGTGAAAAATACAGAACGAAGTTCAAACAAACCCAGAACCAACCAGAACCAGTTCAAAACCAATTTAAAACCAGTTTTTATTACTGACTTGCCCTCTGCTGTGACAACTGCAGGTGTATGCTGACGATTCAACTTTGTATCCCGCAGCAACCACACATCATGAATTTGTGTTTCTCTAACTCTCATTCTTCTTTATCATCTATAGACATTTTTTTCTTTTCTTCTTCATGAACTATCAAGACTTTAGAAATTTCTCTAAATGTATGTTCAGTGATGACAGGCTTTGATTTGTTTATTAATGTAACTTTTGTCATTTTTCTGCATGTTAATGCAGTTATTGTTAATTACATGATGTGTCATGTATTGTATGTTGATTGTCAATAAACTGGACACCAATATGAAAACTGTCTGAGGCGGAGGCCAAACATGGCCGACAGAAAAACCTGAACACGTGACAGAGACTCTGTCAAACGAGGACTCTTCTCTAACTACAGACAACAAAATGACACATGCTGAGTACAGCTCCACCTCTTCCTGTGCACAGATAAACACTGTGATATATACATCGATATACACATGTGACGATCAGAGCAGACGATCAGAGCAGACGGGCAGAGAGCTCTACCTGGACATGGATCACCTTCTGCTGCTGTTGCTGTTGCTTTGGAGTTCAGGTAGGACTCTGCTTTAAAGATGATGTGTTATTATTCAAATGTTTGTGCTGGATATTGAACACATCACCTCCACACACACACACACACACATCACCTCCACACACACATCACCCATAAAGTTTGAATCTTTCATATTTTTATTTCTTTCAGTATTTTTCTCTAACATTTATATTCAGTAATTATCTCTGTGCAGTACTGATGTGCTGATAGTGGCAGAGTCCGTCACTTATTCAGACTCAGATCGACTTCACGCTAAATTACCAGGAAACGATGCGGCTCCTTTTTTGTTCACTCTTTTTACACGGATGTCGGTTCGTTCTGTTACTCCCTCCGCTGCCGTCAGACGTGGAACAACGATGAAACTCTATTCCATCCTTTTAAAGAACGATGAGGCGGAGCTTCAAACATTGTCATGATAACGCAGGAACTGACTCAAAATGCAGGCTCAGACAGAGGTTGGCAATGAAAGGGGATTTATTTGTGACGTGTGAAGAAAGGGGAAGGAGAGGGTCTGATGATGAGGAGGAGGGAATGGCTGAGGTGAAGCAGTGGGTGGAAGAGACGGTGGAGGCAGGGAATGTGAGCTGATGGTTGGTGGAGAACAGGCAAGCAGGCATATGGCAGGAGGTGATGATGGTGGTGGACCTGAGCGCAAGAGGATCAGAGGTTAAAAAATGGACTAGGAAACCAACCCGGAAACACAGTTAAGGAGGTCCGAACGTAGACTACCACAGTAGCTGACCAAACGATCTGGCAAGGCGTGGGAGGAAGGCCAGGGTTTATATGCAGTTGAGGTGATGAATTCATGGAAGGCAAATAATATTATCACATTACAGCCACCCACCTGACTAGCATCCCCCTCCCGGTCACGCAGACCCGGCTCTCTCTCTCTCTGTCATTCACACTCAAACACACCATACTTGAGAACTAAAGTACTGTAGGGGGGTCTGTGGGCAAAAATGTTGTGATTTTTAACACATAAATGAGGCATTCTGGTGTACTGTGAAGAGAAAATAGAGGGAAACATTGAAAAAAAGCAGATTTAGTACTGACTGAGGTTCCTATCATTGTAATGGCAAGAATGGCTGGAGTGTATGAAACTGGTCTAGTGGGGAGCTGAGGCTGGAGAGCACAAACAAAACTCATTTTTTTAAATCTTCTGGCCTGGACCAGCCTTTCACCATGGGCCTCTTAGGCCACACTTTCTTCTTCCACCACGTCTGCCCTATTCTCATCTGTATCTTGATAGCTGTACTGTCAGATATTAAATATGAAAAGAGACTCCCACATGCTCGAGCTTTACACATGTCCTGAGACTTTCAGCCAACTATGATTATAGAATATATTAGCCTACCCTTTACAGCAGGTAGCCTACACACACACACACCTGTTGCTGTGCTGTCTCTCTCTGTCCCTCTGCTCTCTGGACTGGGCTGCCTGTTCTTTTGTTCTTTTGGGCTCCTAATAAGAGGCATGGGCAGCCCAACCTGACCGGACGCGCTGGAGAATTAATGCTATGCCATTAATTAGTCACTCCTCTCCCTCATAAACGGTAGAAAAATGTAAACACACTAACGTCAGTGCGTCACTTAAGCACCACGCCGTACTGACCCACCGGGGAAACTCCCGGTACCCCTGTAGGCCAGTCCGCCCCTGGTGGTGGGCCGCCAGCCGTCCTGTGATTCTCCAGATCACACAGATGGACAGTCCATCCCTGCTAACAAGGAGAGACTGACAAGTAAACACCAGAAACACAAGGATGGGCAAACAAGGGGGAACACAGGGAATCAACAGAGTCATGACTGCCATCGTGAAAAACATGTGGAGGCTTTTTAAACACGAGTGCTGATTGCTCAGCTGGCTACAGAAGTGCTAATTACAAACCCTGTTAATTAGTGAGTCAATGAACCCGATGGTGAGGGTCTGACAATACAAACTCATTTCCACTGACATCTTGATAAACACTGCTTTGAGTTCACCACCACAACCCTACATGCATGTAACCCTCGACCAGAACATGCTGCTTCGTACTGATGCTTCTTTTCTGGTTTTCTCCTCAGGACTGCAGACTGAAGAAACAGACAACTCAGAAGGTAAATGTAGAAAGAAAAGAGAAGTTAAGAACCACAGAAGCAGAATCAGAAATTAAGTTTTAGTTTCACCTTTGACCCTTTTCTAAAGGGTGACTCCAGTGTTTTTACACCTGAGCATTGTTACATATTTCAGGGTCTGAATGACTATCAGGCACAAAGAATTGGAATTGGTCCAGTAGATCACCTCAGCAGGAAGTCCTGAAAGGCTTTCAATGTATCATTAGGGGAATTGTGCCCATTAAATGTCCACTAAAAGAGTTTGTTTTGTCACAGCCAGACTCAGATTGTGATTATTATAGAGATAGACCTTTTCTTAAAGGGTGAGATGATTTACTGACTCACATTTCCACCGTCGTCTTCTGAGCCTGTCACTGGCAAAAACAAGTTCTTTTAGTGGACAGACTTTTGACGGTGCACAATTTCCCCCAAAGGTTGTGTTGCAGCATGTTTAACAGGCCCAGATGTAAAAATACCAGAATGAGCCTTTAATTAAAGTGACTTCTTGACTGATGACGCTCTTGTTTCTGTTCAGAGTCTGTCAGGTTGGTGGGAGGAGACAGTCGCTGTGCAGGAACACTGGAGCTGAAACATCTGGGAGAATGGAGACCAGTGACTGCCCCTTTATGGACCCTGAAGGATGCAGCTGTTGTCTGCAGAGATCTGGACTGTGGCTCTGCTGTTTCTCTCATACAGAGACAGGAGTCCTCAGACAGATCTGTGTGGTCGGTCACATCTTTCTTTTTTAGATCTGGATCTGCTCTGAGGGAGCCTGTCACATCACGTTCCTCTTCCTCTTCCTTCATCCTGAATCTCAGATGCTCAGGTAATCCATCAGTGACATCATCTATGACATCATTACTGAGCGTGCCTGAAAGAGCACACTATATATTATTCCCTGTGACTATTATTCTTACATTTCTTCCATGTTTTTTTTGGCACGCTACTCCTCCCGCAGTTTTGGTCACACGCACACAAAAAAGGTATCAAAACGACCGGCTCGGCCATGACACGCGGGCTATGACTTTTCCAAGAGTTTCACCAAACGGTTTTCGAGTTATTCGGCAAAAACATGCCAAAAATCCCCGACGTTACCTTATGGAGAGGCTAGAGTGCCTGACATCATCGCTAGAGTGGAGAGAGAGAGAAAAAACTGTTGAAAAATAAATTTGTAAACTGCGATTGAGGCTGCAAATGTCACTCTACAGAAATAATTTGTACATAGAAACGTAGGAAAATTTGTCTTCTCGCTCATATTCGTCTGCTGAAGCTGTCAGCTTCATAGTTTTGTTGTAAGACATAAAGATGCGCCAGCAGCACCCATCCACAGCCCCATAGACTGCCATGTTAAAAAGGAGGGAAAATTTCTGGAGGAAAGCAGAAGTAACGTTTCTTTGAATCGCTCTAAAGGTCACATTTCTTCATTTTAGTGACACAAAATACCTATGTAGACGTTCAGGAAGAGCTCAGGATGCTAAAAGTGAAGCCGGTTCAATGATTGGAAATACGGTTTGGCCAGAAATCCTTCCTGTTCGAGGGGTACTTTCAGCGTTTTTTTCTCTCTCTCAGCGGTGTCAAATGTCACAGGGGCAGCTGCGGTTGACTGCTCTGCTCTGATTGGTCGGCTCCACCTGGCCTGCCCCCAACAAGCCTGACTATGATTAACTTTATTGAACTCTCTGTATAATAACAATGACTGTCAATAATACAGTTTGAATGTCGGCCATTTTATCCTTCTCTCTCACAGACACAAACACAGACAGACACATGCACACACACACACACACACACACACAACAACAGACTTTGTAAAACTTTCTCCTTAACAGACACAAACACACGCTGACAGCTATTAAATGTATAGGGGCGACAGGGCCAGAGTCAGGCACACTTCTTTAGAAATTTCCTAGTTGACAGTACTGTACCCATGTTGACATTGACTTCAGTTTTATTTATAAATGTTCAGATCATAACAGAAGTTATCTCCTGACTCTTTCCATACAGAGCAGGTCTAGACTCTTTATAATAGTATTTACAGAGACCCAACAATTCCCACCATGAGCAAGAGACCGGTTGGGCTCAGCAACAACAACAGCAACAATAACAACTATAATAATAATAATAGTCTGTGAAGGTTCTCAGTCATCCAGGTCGTCTTTCTTTGAGAAGAGTTCAATCTGGACAACTGGACTTGGTTGTAGATCCATGAAGACGTTTCATCCAAGAGACTTCTTCAGTTATGACTGAATGGAGGGAGACCAAGCATCAACCTCTGTGACTGTGAAGAGACGCCAACACAGGAAGTGCTAAAACTGCAGTTCCTCTTGTCGTCCACTTGAGGCTGGCTCCAGCAGTGAGTCAGTTTCCATAAGTCCCCATGTTCAAATGTCCAACTTCACAGCAGAAATAAACATGTTTACAGCCTGGTACAAAAAACAGTTTTAGTCTCTATAGCTAATTTCCCCGTTCATGACAACTGTACTGAGGGTGAATTTATATACAACTCACCTGTTCAGATTATATTAAGGCTTAAAGTTATGCAGGATTAAGAGCGTGGACGCTTTGATTGACAGGTGGGTGTGGTTACAGGTGGCTTGTTTGAGCAGCCAGGCTTCATTCAGCCCGCCTCAGGTCCACCGATGATCCACGTCTTTACTGATTTTTAGATTAGCTGGAGGTGAAAGAGGCAGGACTGCCAACATGGCGGCAGCCAGAAACACACTGAGCTTCACGACGGCTCCTCGGGAACCTGTGGAGGACGTTCAAAGTGTGAACTTTTGTTCAGTCTCATGGGAAGAAGCTAAGTTAGTAACATGCATTAATGGGACATGAATGTGTTCAGATGGAAAGACAGAGAAGAAGAGAAGAGCTGTTCATGGAGGATTCATCATTAACACGAACAAACTGAGATGGATCTGATGAACAGGACTTAAACCAGCTCAGTGCGCTTCCTTTAATGCCAATTAGATGTTCAAGTGTCTGTAACAGGATGTGATGGTCAATGGTGTGGACGTGTTCTGTTGTTAACATGAACTGATGTTGGAATTGTTCTGATCCAGTTTGAATCACTGAATTGTTGTTTGATGACATCTTTTTATTTTGTGTCTGCTGTCTTTTATCTCTCTCTGTTTTATCTTCTGTTATCTCTGCAGACTCTGTCAGGCTGGTGGATGGGACTAGTCTGTGTTCAGGCAGACTGGAGCTGAAGTCTGACCAGTCTGACCAGTCTGACCAGCGGTGGTCCTCAGTGTGTGAAGCTGACTTTGACCAGCAGGATGCAGAGGTGGTCTGTAGGGAGCTCGGCTGTGGGGCTCCTTCAGTCCTCCAGGGGGCGCTCTATGGGGAAGTGGAGGCTCCAATGTGGACCAAAGAGTTCCAGTGTGGAGGCCATGAGTCTGCTCTCCTGGACTGTAGAAGCTCAGGATCAACTAGAAACACCTGCTCACCTGGAAAAGCTGTTGGACTCACCTGCTCAGGTAGAAGAGGAGCTGCAGCTTTGATTTGGTTCATTTCTGTTCTGATGAAACTCACTTTGTTCTTTGACTGATGACGCTCTTGTTTCTGTTCAGAACCTGTCAGGTTGGTGGGAGGAGACAGTCGCTGTGCAGGAACACTGGAGCTGAAACTTCTGGGAGAATGGAGACCAGTGAGTGACTATTACGGACCAGGGACATTCTTTCAGTATGTCTGGACCCTGAAGGATGCAGCTGCTGTCTGCAGAGATCTGGACTGTGGCTCTGCTGTTTCTCTCATACAGAGACAGGAGTCCTCATACAGATCTGTGTGGTCGGTCACATCTTTCTTTTTTAGATCTGGATCTGCTCTGAGGGAGTCTGTCACATCCTCTTCCTCTCCCTCTTCCCGTTCCTTCATCCTGAATCTCAGATGCTCAGGTAATCCATCGGTGACATCATCTATGACATCATTACTGAGCGTGCCTGAAAGAGCACACTATATATTATTCCCTGTGACTATTATTCTTACATTTCTTCCATGTTTTTTTTGGCACGCTACTCCTCCTGCAGTTTTGGTCACACGCACACACAAAAAAAGGAGGATTCATCATTAACACGAACAAACTGAGATGGATCTGATGAACAGGACTTAAACCAGCTCAGTGCGCTTCCTTTAATGCCAATTAGATGTTCAAGTGTCTGTAACAGGATGTGATGGTCAATGGTGTGGACGTGTTCTGTTGTTAACCATGAACTGATGTTGGAATTGTTCTGATCCAGTTTGAATCACTGAATTGTTGTTTGATGACATCTTTTTATTTTGTGTCTGCTGTCTTTTATCTCTCTCTGTTTTATCTTCTGTTATCTCTGCAGACTCTGTCAGGCTGGTGGATGGGACTAGTCTGTGTTCAGGCAGACTGGAGCTGAAGTCTGACCAGTCTGACCAGTCTGACCAGCGGTGGTCCTCAGTGTGTGAAGCTGACTTTGACCAGCAGGATGCAGAGGTGGTCTGTAGGGAGCTCGGCTGTGGGGCTCCTTCAGTCCTCCAGGGGGCGCTCTATGGAGAAGTGGAGGCTCCAATGTGGACCAAAGAGTTCCAGTGTGGAGGCCATGAGTCTGCTCTCCTGGACTGTAGAAGCTCAGGATCAACTAGAAACACCTGCTCACCTGGAAAAGCTGTTGGACTCACCTGCTCAGGTAGAAGAGGAGCTGCAGCTTTGATTTGGTTCATTTCTGTTCTGATGAAACTCACTTTGTTCTTTGACTGATGACGCTCTTGTTTCTGTTCAGAACCTGTCAGGTTGGTGGGAGGAGACAGTCGCTGTGCAGGAACACTGGAGGTGAAACAAGGAGAATGGAGACCAGTGAGTGACTATGACAGACCAGGGGAATATCCCTTTATGGACCCTGAGGGGATGGAGCTGCTGTCTGCAGAGATCTGAACTGTGGATTTGTTGTTTCTCTAGAAGAGAGAGAGGAGTCCTCAGACAGATCTGTGTGGTTGCTCACACCTTTCTTTTTTTGGTCTGGATCTGCTCTGAGGGACTCTGTCACATCCTCTTCCTCCTCCTCCATCCTGAATCTCACCTGCTCAGGTAATCCATCAGTGACATCATCTATGACATCATTATTGACAGTACTGTACCCATGTTGACATTGACTTCAGTTTTATTTATAAATGTTCAGATCATAACAGAAGTTATCTCCTGACTCTTTCCATACAGAGCAGGTCTAGACTCTTTATAATAGTATTTACAGAGACCCAACAATTCCCACCATGAGCAAGAGACCGGTTGGGCTCAGCAACAACAACAGCAACAATAACAACTATAATAATAATAATAGTCTGTGAAGGTTCTCAGTCATCCAGGTCGTCTTTCTTTGAGAAGAGTTCAATCTGGACAACTGGACTTGGTTGTAGATCCATGAAGACGTTTCATCCAAGAGACTTCTTCAGTTATGACTGATTGGAGGAGACCAAGCATCAACCTCTGTGACTGTGAAGAGACGCCAACACAGGAAGTGCTAAAAACTGCAGTTCCTCTTGTCGTCCACTTGAGGCTGGCTCCAGAAGTGAGTCAGTCTCCATAAGTCCCCATGTTCAAATGTCCAACTTCACAGCAGAAATAAACATGTTTACAGCCTGGTACAAAAAACAGTTTTGGTCTCTGTAGCTAATTTCCCCGTTCATGACAACTGTACTGAGGGTGAATTTATATACAACTCACCTGTTCAGATTATATTAAGGCTTAAAGTTATGCAGGATTAAGAGCGTGGACGCTTTGATTGACAGGTGGGTGTGGTTACAGGTGGCTTGTTTGAGCAGCCAGGCTTCATTCAGCCCGCCTCAGGTCCACCGATGATCCACGTCTTTGCTGATTTTTAGATTAGCTGGAGGTGAAAAGAGGCAGGACTGCCAACATGGCGGCAGCCAGAAACACACTGAGCTTCACGACGGCTCCTCAGGAACCTGTGGAGGACGTTCAAAGTGTGAACTTTTGTTCAGTCTCATGGGAAGAAGCTAAGTTAGTAACATGCATTAATGGGACATGAATGTGTTCAGATGGAAAGACAGAGAAGAAGAGAAGAGCTGTTCATGGAGGATTCATCATTAACACGAACAAACTGAGATGGATCTGATGAACAGGACTTAAACCAGCTCAGTGCGGTTCTTTTAATGCCAATTAGATGTTCAAGTGTCTGTAACAGGATGTGATGGTCAATGGTGTGGACGTGTTCTGTTGTTAACCATGAACTGATGTTGGAATTGTTCTGATCCAGTTTGAATCACTGAATTGTTGTTTGATGACATCTTTTTATTTTGTGTCTGCTGTCTTTTATCTCTCTCTGTTTTATCTTCTGTTATCTCTGCAGACTCTGTCAGGCTGGTGGATGGGACTAGTCTGTGTTCAGGCAGACTGGAGCTGAAGTCTGACCAGTCTGACCAGCGGTGGTCCTCAGTGTGTGAAGCTGACTTTGACCAGCAGGATGCAGAGGTGGTCTGTAGGGAGCTCGGCTGTGGGGCTCCTTCAGTCCTCCAGGGGGCGCTCTATGGAGAAGTGGAGGCTCCACTGTGGACCAAAGAGTTCCAGTGTGGAGGCCATGAGTCTGCTCTCCTGGACTGTAGAAGCTCAGGATCAACTAGAAACACCTGCTCACCTGGAAAAGCTGTTGGACTCACCTGCTCAGGTAGAAGAGGAGCTGCAGCTTTGATTTGGTTCATTTCTGTTCTGATGAAACTCACTTTGTTCTTTGACTGATGACGCTCTTGTTTCTGTTCAGAACCTGTCAGGTTGGTGGGAGGAGACAGTCGCTGTGCAGGAACACTGGAGCTGAAACATCGGGGAGAATGGAGACCAGTGACTGTCCCTGACAGACCAAGGGGTTTCCCTTTATGGACCCTGAGGGATGGAGCTGCTGCCTGCAGAGATCTGGACTGTGGATTTGTTGTTTCTCTAGAAGAGAGACAGGAGTCCTCAGACAGATCTCTGTGGTCGGTCAAACCTTTCTTTTTTGGGTCTGGATCTGCTCTGAGGGACTCTGTCACATCACGTTCCTCTTCCTCCATCCTGAATCTCACCTGCTCAGGTAATCCATCAGTGACATCATCTATGACATCATTATTGACAGTACTGTACCCATGTTGACCATTGACTTCAGTTTTATTTATAAATGTTCAGATCATAACAGAAGTTATCTCCTGACTCTTTCCATACAGAGCAGGTCTAGACTCTTTATAATAGTATTTACAGAGACCCAACAATTCCCACCATGAGCAAGAGACCGGTTGGGCTCAGCAACAACAACAGCAACAATAACAACTATAATAATAATAATAGTCTGTGAAGGTTCTCAGTCATCCAGGTCGTCTTTCTTTGAGAAGAGTTCAATCTGGACAACTGGACTTGGTTGTAGATCCATGAAGACGTTTCATCCAAGAGACTTCTTCAGTTATGACTGAATGGAGGGGAGACCAAGCATCAACCTCTGTGACTGTGAAGAGACGCCAACACAGGAAGTGCTAAAAACTGCAGTTCCTCTTGTCGTCCACTTGAGGCTGGCTCCAGAAGTGAGTCAGTCTCCATAAGTCCCCATGTTCAAATGTCCAACTTCACAGCAGAAATAAACATGTTTACAGCCTGGTACAAAAAACAGTTTTAGTCTCTATAGCTAATTTCCCCGTTCATGACAACTGTACTGAGGGTGAATTTATATACAACTCACCTGTTCAGATTATATTAAGGCTTAAAGTTATGCAGGATTAAGAGCGTGGACGCTTTGATTGACAGGTGGGTGTGGTTACAGGTGGCTTGTTTGAGCAGCCAGGCTTCATTCAGCCCGCCTCAGGTCCACCGATGATCCACGTCTTTGCTGATTTTTAGATTAGCTGGAGGTGAAAGAGGCAGGACTGCCAACATGGCGGCAGCCAAAGACACACTGAGCTTCACGACGGCTCCTCGGGAACCTGTGGAGGACGTTCAAAGTGTGAACTTTTGTTCAGTCTCATGGGAAGAAGCTAAGTTAGTAACATGCATTAATGGGACATGAATGTGTTCAGATGGAAAGACAGAGAAGAAGAGAAGAGCTGTTCATGGAGGATTCATCATTAACACGAACAAACTGAGATGGATCTGATGAACAGGACTTAAACCAGCTCAGTGCGGTTCTTTTAATGCCAATTAGATGTTCAAGTGTCTGTAACAGGACGTGATGGTCAATGGTGTGGACGTGTTCTGTTGTTAACCATGAACTGATGTTGGAATTGTTCTGATCCAGTTTGAATCACTGAATTGTTGTTTGATGTTGTTTATTTTGTGTCTGCTGTCTTTATCTCTCTCTGTTTTATCTTCTGTTATCTCTGCAGACTCTGTCAGGCTGGTGGATGGGACTAGTCTGTGTTCAGGCAGACTGGAGCTGAAGTCTGACCAGTCTGACCAGTCTGACCAGCGGTGGTCCTCAGTGTGTGAAGCTGACTTTGACCAGCAGGATGCAGAGGTGGTCTGTAGGGAGCTCGGCTGTGGGGCTCCTTCAGTCCTCCAGGGGGCGCTCTATGGAGAAGTGGAGGCTCCACTGTGGACCAAAGAGTTCCAGTGTGGAGGCCATGAGTCTGCTCTCCTGGACTGTAGAAGCTCAGGATCAACTAGAAACACCTGCTCACCTGGAAAAGCTGTTGGACTCACCTGCTCAGGTAGAAGAGGAGCTGCAGCTTTGATTTGGTTCATTTCTGTTCTGATGAAACTCACTTTGTTCTTTGACTGATGACTCTCTTGTTTCTGTTCAGAACCTGTCAGGTTGGTGGGAGGAGACAGTCGCTGTGCAGGAACACTGGAGCTGAATCTTCTGGGAGAATGGAGACCAGTGAGTGACTCTGATGGACCAAGGACTTTCCCTCACCTTGTCTGGACCCTGAAGGATGCAGCTGCTGTCTGCAGAGATCTGGACTGTGGCTCTGCTGTTTCTCTAGAAGAGAGAGATGAGTCCTCATACAGATCTGTGTGGATGATCTGGCCTCCTTGTGTTCAGTCTGGATCTGCTCTGAGGGACTGTGTAGTATCAAGCTCCTCTCCATTCTTTCTGGATCTCACCTGTTCAGGTAAGCCAGTCCTTCCTCTATCACAGGGACAGTTGGTGGTCTTCATTCAGACTTCAGTGTTTCCAGAACCTCCAAACAGTCCACAGACTGCTGAGCTTTACCTGACAGGACACACCTGAAGGAACCTGTCTGTCTCTCTGTCTACAGACCTGCTGGTTCAGTCCAACATCTCTGTGTCCTCCATGAACGGGGTCTCCGAGGTCCAGCAGCAGGGGCTTCAGGTGTTTAGGGGCTCCACCTTCACCATCAACTGCTCCATCCAGCCACAGTACCCAGGAGGCTCCTTCCAGCTCACCTTCACCTCCTCCACCACAGCACACAACTACACCCAGTCAGCTGTCAATCACTCTGCCCACTTCCTGTTTCCTGTTGCAGAGCCCGTCCACACAGGAAGCTACAGCTGTGTTTATCACGTCTACGTTTCTTCTCATAAGTTCTCCTCTGAGAGCCGTCGGCTCTCTCTCACTGTCTCAGGTAAGAAAAGATCATCAGCTGACAACAGTGTCCATGCATGTTGTGTTTCCTGACACTGTGACTGCTGTCATTGTATGACACATGTCACCCAGTAACCAGACTGAAACTCATACAAGGGTATTAATGTCAACAGCAAACAACATATTGTAGCACAGAGTGTGTTTGGTGTTTCACTATGAGAAGCACCTTGCAGGCCAACATGCAGCAGCACGTCTGCTGGTTTGTTTCATGTCCTCTATGTATGTACAGTGTTCCACATCCTTGGTCCTCTTCTTGTCAGCTTGTGTTTGATGGAAGCTGCTGGACTCATGATGTCGTGTGATCATGTGATGTAATGTATAGCCAGCAGACTCGTAAATTAAAGCAAGAGACGTGTAAATCTGAACGCAAATGGCGTGCCACTAAACTGGAAGAATCTCGTCTAGTCTGGCAAGATAATCTTAAAACATACAGGAAGGCTCTCCGTAATGCCAGAGCAGCCTATTACTCTTCATTAATAGAGGAGAATAAGAACAACCCCAGGTTTCTCTTCAGCACTGTAGCCAGGCTAACAGAGAGCCACAGCTCTACTGAGCCATCTATTCCTTTAGGTCTGAGTAGTAATGACTTCATGAGCTTCTTTAATGATAAAATTATAACTATTAGAGATAAAATCCATCACCTCTTGCCCTCAACAGGCTTTGATCTGCTTTCTGATACAGCAACTTTGGAAACAGCTGTAAAACCTGATATGTACTTAGACAGTTTTTCTCCCATCGACCTTCATCAAATAACTTCAATAATTTCTGCATCTAAGCCGTCGACCTGTCTCTTAGGCCCCATCCCAACCAGGCTGCTCAAGGATGTTTTACCTCTAGTTAGCCCTTCTTTATTGGATATGATTAATCTGTCTTTATTATCAGGTTATGTACCACAGTCCTTTAAGGTAGCTGTAATTAAACCTCTTCTTAAAAAGCCCACTCTAGATCCAGAGGTCTTAACCAACTACAGACCGATATCAAACCTTCCCTTTCTCTCCAAGATACTTGAGAAAGCTGTAGCTAATCAGCTATGTGACTTTCTCCATAACAATAGTCTATCTGAGGATTTTCAGTCAGGATTTAGAGTGCATCATAGCACAGAGACTGCACTAGTCAAAGTGACAAATGACCTCCTAATGGCATCAGACAAAGGACTCATCTCTGTACTTGTACTGTTAGATCTTAGTGCCACATTTGACACCATTGACCATCAGATTGTCTTACAGAGACTGGAACATCAAATTGGCATCAGAGGAACCGCCTAAGCTGGTTTAAGTCGTATTTCTTAGATCGATCTCAGTTTGTTCACGTCAATGATGAATCCTCCATGCATACCAAAGTTTGTCATGGAGTCCCACAAGGTTCTGTACTAGGACCACTTCTATTCAGTTTATATATGCTTCCTCTAGGGAACATTATTAGGAATCACTCCATTAACTTTCATTGTTATGCTGACGACACCAAATTATATTTATCGATCAAGCCTGATGAAACCAATCAGTTAACTAAACTCCAAGCATGCCTTAAGGATATAAAAAGTTGGATGACCTACAATTTTCTGATGTTAAATTCAGACAAAACTGAAGTTCTTGTAATTGGACCGAAACACCTCAGAAACTCTCTTTCTAGAGACTTAGTTACTTTAGACGGGATCACCCTGGCCTCCAGCTCCACTGTAAAGAATCTTGGAGTTGTTTTTGATCATGATTTGTCCTTTAATGTCCACATAAAACAAATTTCGAGGACTGCATTCTTCCACTTACGTAACATCGCCAAAATCAGACGCATCGTGTCTCAAGCAGATGCAGAAAAACTAGTCCACGCATTTGTTACTTCTAGGCTGGACTATTGTAACTCTTTGTTATCAGGCTGCTCCAATAAGTCTCTGAGGACTTTGCAGCTGCTTGCTTCAGAATGCTGCTGCACGTGTTCTGACAGGAACCAAGATCAGAGATCACATCTCTCCCATTTTGGCTTCCTTGCACTGGCTACCTGTTAAATCTAGAATAGAATTTAAAATTCTTCTCCTTACTTACAAAGCTCTTCATGGTCAGGCACCATCATATCTAAAAGAGCTCATAGTACCTTACTACCCTCTAGAACACTGCGCTCTCAGGATGCTGGGTTCCTTGTGGTTCCTATAGTTTCCAAAGTAGATTGGGAGCCAGAGCTTTCAGCTATCAGGCTCCTCTTCTGTGGAACAAACTACCATTCCGGGTTCGGGAGGCAGACACGGTCAACACTTTTAAGAGTAGACTTAAGACTTTCCTTTTGATAGAGCTTATAGTTAGTGCTGGCTCAGGTCATCCCTTAGTTATGCTGCCATAGGACTAGACTGCCGGGGACTCCCCTCCTCCTCATTTTGTCATTCATTGTAATTCATTGTCATTTTATCATTCATTGTAATTGTACAATATGTTTGTGTTGATTTGTTCTGTACACGTGACATCTATTGCACGTCTGTCCGTCCTGGCAGAGGATCCCTCCTCTGTGGCTCTTCCTGAGGTTTCTTCCACCTTTTTCCCTGTTAAAAGGGTTTTTGTGGGCAAGTTTTTCCTCACTCGAACCGAGGGTCTAAGGACAGAGGGTGTCACTCCTGTACAGATTGTAAAGCCCTCCGAGGAAAATGTACTTTGTGACTTTGGGCTGTACAAATAAAATCTGATTTGATTTGATTTGATTTGATGTGATGTCTGTCTCTGTGTTTGATCAGATCCACCAGTTCACATCATCAGATGGGTCGTCGTGCCGCTGACTCTGCTGTTGGTGATCACTGCCATTTATTTCTACTACAAGGTACTGACACATGTCTGTGGTTTAGAGGACTGACTGACATGAAGCATCAGTCTGTGTTCATTGAACTGAAGAGAGGAGTGATGCAGGAAGTCTCATCTGTGTGCTGTCATGTCTCTCCAGGCCAGCAGGGGCAGAAGCCGGGCAGACAGGAGAACATTGAGCTGGTTGACATGAACCTGGCTGTTGGTGCAGCTGAAGGAGGACCGACTGCAGAGGAAGGAGCTCAGGGAGCAGAGTAGGACCTCCAAGTTTATACTCGTGTTCTCTTTAAACAGTAAGGCTGGATTTGTTATATCAAATCATAAACAATATTTTTCTTCCTGTCGACAACATGTTAGTCTGTGTTTCAACACTTTCTGACTTCCTGTCTGCTCTCAGCTTCAAGCCCAATGCTTCCTACCAAAGATGAAGATCTTTAAAAACACCTGGGGTCATGTTCAAGTATTTTGGGGTTAGGACATCGGTTCATTTGACTTCATTTGTGATAAATTCTTTTAATTATTTCAAACAAATGTTGCTTATTTCTTTCACAATTAACGATGTTTCTCATTTTGTGTGAATTCTTATTTTTACAATGGACAGTTTTGCTTGTTTTGTCCAAAGTCTCCTTCCTTGTACAATTTACAATGTTACTTATTTTATCCAAATTCTTATTTTTACATTTCATGATGTTACTTATTTTGTACGAATTCTCATTTTTGCAGTTGACAATGTTCATTTTGTGTGAATTCTTATTCTTACACTTTTGCTTGTTTTGTACAATGTTGCCGTACTTTTACAGTTAATTATGCTTCTTTTATTTTTAACGAATTCTTCAAAGTTTTACTTTTACGGTTAATGACAGCGCTTATTTTGTGTGAGGTCTGTTTATTTTTACAATTTACAATTTTTCTTATTTTGTATGAATTCTCATTTTTACAATAACAATGTTTCTCACTTTCTGGAATCCTTATTTTTACAATTTTACTTGTTTTATACAAATTTGCTTCAATCAATATTAAATTGTTTTTTTTATGTTTCTGTTTTTTTGTGATGAATTCTTTTCATAACTAACCAAATAATCTGAATATTAATACAAACATATATGTCATAGATATGATGAAGAGTTGAATAAAAATGTATTTTTACAGCCAGTTAAAAACATTATGAGAACATTTTTATGACAAAATCTAATTATTATTCTTATTGTTCAGAGAAATGTAGAGAAGTACTTTCAGGGTTTTGGACCAAACCTGAGCGTCATCATCTTTTCCAGATATGTGTTCCAGATCTGAGCCATATATTCAGTTTTCTAAGTCGGATCAGAACCACAGCGTCACCATCCAGCCCGTGTTTGCTGAGAGGTTCAGAACACAGAGAGATGAAATGATGAAGATGACTGTAATAAACTGTAATACATGAATCAGTGTCACGGTCAAAGAAAATAAAAGCAGTTTAATGAGCTGATTTTCTCTCTCAGTGGTTTCTTTAGTAAATAATCAGAATTATTGGGCTGTCATTCAGAAGAATTTCACACAATCATACAACCACCCACTACACTGTAAAAGTGCAAATGTATGATAAAACAAGTTCAGCATGAAACACTGTAAAAAATAAACCTAACAATGTTTTTTTACAGTCCAAATCATTTCATACATAAATCATAAAGAATAAAAATGTACCGCTCCACACACAAACATAATATAACGTCAAATATGATATACAAATGGTAAATTAAACCATGTGTGCTGTCATTGTTTACACCTGATGTAGGCACAGTGGTACAGTAAGTATTTTGAATGAGTCGTCATGATGTCAAATATAGATATAAATTCATGTTTGTATGAATTTGTTTTGGTGACGTCTTCTGACCTCCTGCTGCTGGCTACCAGCCCACAGTACCAGTGGACCCCGAGGGGCTCCGTCCAAGCTGGAAAAGGTCACATGATTTAATAAACTTGACTCGTTGGAGGCGAGAGAGAGAGTGACTTGGTAAAGGAGTGAGTTACAGTCTAGAGAAAATGAGGATTGGTTTAATTCTGGAGACGTTCTAAACTGAAAGAAGTATTTGATTTCTGCTGTAGACGGTAATGTCAGTTCTAAAAGATTTATTTAAGACTACTGACTAAAAGTCAAACTATTTTCACAGACACTGTAACTTTTGTGTTACATATCCAAAACGAACTTTAAAGAAAATGTCTTTTTAAAGAACCCAGAGGTTTGTGGAGCTTTGTCCAGGTCATCTTTCTTTGAAAGGGGTTAAATCTGCGCCAACTGGTTGTTTCAGCTTGGTTTGTTCCTCCTTACCTGAGGCCCGATGTGTATGACAGTCATTGACGAGGCCAAGTGTGACTTGTGACTTGCAGGACAGAAGACAGATGGACATCAAGTTTGACGTCATGGAGACTTTGAGTTGACCTCCAGCAGCCCGCATGTCTGCGTCTGAATCATCCACACTTCTTCCTGGTTGTTAATCTGCAACTCAGGCGTCTGACGGTGACAAATTTCTTTAAATGTCTTCATTGGAACGTCCAGCACTTCTCTGAGCCGGAGGAGTTTGCAGAAAATGCAAATGAATGCGGTGTGTCTTATTAAAATGCATCCAGTTAAAAAGAAAGGAAATATTCAGTGAGTGCTAATGCACAGCATTATAATTTTAAAGCTTCCCTTTGTAGTCTGTTTCATCAGAGCCGGGTGTGATGAAATGATTGTGACACTTTATTAGTGATTCATGTGAAGATGAGAGCAAACTGAACGCAGATGGTTCAGTTTCATTAGAGGAATGTCAGAGCAGCTTTTTATCTGAACTTTAACAGGAAAATGAAGAGCAGACTGCAGGATGAAGTGATAACCTTGAAGATTTTCTCATATTAAACAACAATTTAGACACTTTTACGGCATTTAAGTTTCATTTTGTTACCGGTGGATCCTGTGCTGGATTTATGATCACAGCAGCAACATGGTTTCATCTCATCGATAGAAATCTCTCTGGATCCTTTTAGACAGTCTGCGGGACGTCCCGGAGACTACATCCAGGTTTTAGACAGTCTGCGGGACGTCACGGAGACTACGTCCAGGTTTTAGACAGTCTGTGACACTTCCTACTGACAGCTTTACTTTCTTTACAGACATACATGATATTTATACAAAACATAAGAGATTATAAATTCTGATGTTTTGAATTAAACGACCCAACACTTCTGAAGCCAGTCTCTAGTGGACATTTGGGGAACTACAGTTTTTGGTACTTCTTGTGTTGGCTTCACTTCATCGTCTTCTATTCATATTGTTTGGAAACAGTTCCTCTCCTCTGAATCAGCTCCTCTGAAGAAAAGAAAGGTTCCTGATGAGAGCAGAAATATTCACAGCGTCCAGACTCAATAATTCATGCTTACAGACGAGCGCTGAATTATTGAACTGAGCCGTTTGTCCGATGACGAGTGTGAAGCTTCAGTTTGGTCTGATCACTGAGGAGACGTCTGATCTTCTATCAGCTCGGCTCTGATTGATCATTTAGCAGCTGGGCTTCATCATCATCATCATCATAATCATCATCATCTGCTCACTCATTTATTGTACAAAAACACGTCCGTTAACAGACAGAGGTGGAAAGAAGCATATTTACTGAAGCACATCACATTTATTTGATAACTTTACTTTGTAGATTTGTGTCATGTTGATGGGAGAAGTATGTAACGCTTCGTCTGGCTACAGATGATGACATCCTGTTCACATGAATATGAACATGAGTTTTTATTAACTTTATCTGATCTACAGCAGAATGTCTAATGAAGAAACATGAAAACAGACAGTGAAGTAAACTGCTGCCAAATGTAGCTGCTGTTAGCTAGAAGAAGAAGAAGAAGAAGGCCCAGCAGTCAGCAGCTTCTATGGACATAAAGACAGAGGAGAAGAAAGCGAAGAGGACGCTGACGGAGGAAGCTAAGAAGAGAAAAGGAGAGAGTGAGCGAGGATGAAGCTGCTGGTATAGCTTGAAGTATGGGTTTTATAGTGTAGTGGTTATCATGTATGCTTTTCACGCAGAAAACCAGAACTTTGTCTAATCTGCTGAACACTGCAGGGTTGCTGGTTCAGTTACCAATTTGTCATTTAAAAAGCTTTTTACAGTAGACGTCTGGTGATATTTGGTTCTTCTTCTTGTCTTGTACTGCTCCATTAAAAACACATCACTGTTGTTCCCTTATAGTTTATTCACACACCGTCCTGCTGCCACGTTCTCTAGAACCCCAAATGTGGATTAATCCGCCACTGAAACTAGTCCCCCCAACAGATAAGCACTATTTCCTCATGTTTATTAGAAAACTTTTATATAGAACTTGTCTTTATAGTTTTGAGGTTGTTTCCTTATGTAAGATCTACGTCTTCAGTAGGAACCAATGAGCCACAGACAGGAAGTACTCAGAGTATTGAATATCATGAGACTTTAAATAAAACTCAGCGATTTTAAACTCATTTTCTAAAGTTGCTTTTTCAAATTATAATTGTGTTTCCTACAGTTTTGTGGTGGCCCCCATGGACCCCAGCGCTGGACCAGACCTAACTCCAGTCAAGCACCATCTCTTGTATTTTGACACTAACTCGTATCAAAATAAGAGTTTCCCTCTCGTCCGTGTGTCCGATCATGTTTTGAACTTCAGTCTGGATTGCTGCAGCTGCTCGTATCTCCTCTGCAGATCTGACCCTCTGACCTGCCGCACTGCGATCCCTCCACGCGACCCGGCTGAACTCTGCGCTGGTATGTAAGTCTGCAGAGACGGAGGAGCAGATTAACACTTTAAAACACAGCAGAGAGCCAAAAGTCACACAGGAGGAAGAGGACGGTCTTCTTGACTTCTTTCATTTGCATTTTGTTGACGAATGTGTTTCTATCACAGCGATTATGGAAAAGTAGAAATGTGTGAACATCCATACTCTGCAGACGACACGTTAGAAACAGACTGAACTCTGCTGAACGATGAAAAAACTGAGGATGGAAATAAAAGTGTAATTTACAAAAACAAACCAACAGCTGTGATTTAGACTCCAGTCTAATCAATGACTGGAAACATTAATTACTTGTGCATGGCAAGTAAAAGTAATGACGGTGGTCATGATGTAATGTTTTGTTACAATCATAGAATAAATATCTTGTGATTAATTTTAATTTCCAGCTTGTTTCCGTTGGCTACCAGCTGATTTGACCGCTGTTATTTCATCAACTGTCGGACGGAATTTTATTGTAGGACAAAAACAGAACTGAGAAGAAACATCACGGAATAAACATGAACGAATTACTGTTCAACTGCAAAGTCTTTGTTCTGTGTGCATGTTTTCTTTCTAGAAGCGCTTTGACTGTCACCATCTTGTTTTTGTTTTGGAACCATATTTGGACGCGAGCTGGGCTGCGTTTGGTTTTCAAGCAGGAAAAAAATGTGGTTGTCTGGTCATCTGGTGAGAATGTAACGCACTCTCAGAACAATTGGCTACTGTAGAAACATGGCGGTTCACCATGGTGCAGATATGAAAGTCTCTTTCTAAGGTAATGAAACCATAACGAGTCTAATTTCAGGTGATTAAACACTAAGCAAGCAGAGTCCTGAAGTTTATATCCTGTGGACCTTTAGGCGGTCAGATGACAGAACTTCACAGCTGACTTGTCTGTTAATTCGTCCTCCTCTTCTCGCTGTGACTTGGTGTCGTTCACAACGAGGACAAACCGGCCGCTGAGAGCTTTGCTCCCCGTCAAGATAAATGATGGCTGCTCTCAGAGCAGAGGAGGAGGAGGAGGTGGAGGTGACGGCGCCTAGCAGAGAGGTGGAGGCTCGCAGTCCACAGTGTGATTGATGAGACGGTGACAGAGGGCCACCTCTCCTCCTCCTCGCCGTATGAACGGGTCACACGAGCTCTGTTTACAATGAAGCCAAATTCTGTCAGATCCGAGGCTGCTTTACGTTCAGGTGTTCCAGGATGGCAGGACAGGTATCTCTGGGATGTGCTGTCATTGGTCCAAGGAGAAGACAAACTTCACTTTATTGTGTAAAGCTTCACAATGTCTGACATTCAAAGTCCTGAGAACAGGAGGACGGTACTTATCTTTTTAAATATAACTTTATTTAACAACAAAAAAATGAGTACATCATACTTGTGGAGGGGGCGTGGTGCATCAGCTGCAGGAGAGAGGTGTGGAGCAGTGCCAGGTGAGATGATGAGCACACCTGTTCCCTGCTAACTAATTACTCTCCCCTTTAACAGTATCAACATTATTCTAGAGAAAATACAGGACAAAAAACATAAAAAAACACACATAATGTTACTTAAAAGCAGCTGATGTACCGTCATGAAAGGGATCGAAACATGTCAGAATTACTGATTATTTGATTTCTGATTTCTGCCGTTCTGTTAATGAATTCATCACATTTAAAACACAAAATTTTAAATAAAGAAACGCTATAAAATTCAGTCCCAGATTTACTTTTGTCCGGCGGCTTCATCCTCGCTCACTCTCTCCTTTTCTCTTCTTAGCTTCCTCCGTCAGCGTCCTCTTCACTCTCTTCTCCTCTGCCATTATGTTCATAGAAGCTGCTGACTGCTGGGCCTGTAAACCTCCTCCCTCTAGTGGTCCAAAACACCTGTGGTACAAACACTAACACTCCTAAGCTAACCTTAGCTAACATACTGAGCTAACATTAACTAACAGCAGCTAACAAACTGAGCTAACATTAGTTAACAGCAGCTAACAAACTGAGCTAACCTTAGCTAACATACTGAGCTAACATTAACTAACATCAGCTAACAAACTGAGCTAACATTAGCTAACAAACTGAGCTAACATTAACTAACATCAGCTAACAAACTGAGCTAACATTAACTAACATCAGCTAACAAACTGAGCTAACATTAGCTAACAAACTGAGCTAACATTAACTAACATCAGCTAACAAACTGAGCTAACATTAACTAACAGCAGCTAACAAACTGAACTAACATTAACTAACAGCAGCTAACAAACTGAGCTAACATGAGCTAACAGCAGCTACAGTTGTCAGATCCAGTTTCACCAAAATCAGTGAAATAGTTGGTGGTGTGTGACTTAGTGCCGTAAAGCGTTACGTACTTCTCCCGACCCGGAGCCCAAAGTTACATAGTGTGAGAACAGACGTACGAATGACAGAGACACCGTTCACCTGATCACAGGTCAGTGTGGATCAACAGGAGGTAACAGACGTCAGTTTTTCAGAGGAAAGTTACAGGATGTTGCTTTAAAATGTTACATTTATCTTCTCATACGTGGATCTACTTGCTGACAGGCTGTCATTTGTTTTGGTTAACATCTTTATGACATTATTAACTTACTGACACTTTAATAAAGTCAAATTAATCTTTGTTGGTTTTCATGTTCCTTCATTAGTAGTTCTGTAGATCAGATGAAGAAAAATAAAGACACATGTTCATATTTATATGAACAGGATGTCATCTAACATGCGATGGATCCGACTGAAGTATTGATACTCAAATGACGACTTGGTTATCGATCTGCACTCTTCTATAAGGAAAAGATCAGCCCAGGCGTGTTCTGTGTCACTGGAATGAAGCTCTATTCATCCGACCGCCACAGTGGAAACGTTATGGAAATGAGGAGCAGGTTTTAAACAGTGCAGGTTACACAGGTGTGTATAAAGCCCTCAGGATGTGCGGTTAGTTGGAGGGTGAGGCGGCTGTGAGCTCCACCCAGAGGTGGTGTGATTGTGGTAATGAGTGAGGACATCTAATCACTGCCTTTAACACACCTTGCTGCTTCACATCACTTCTTTGGTGAACAGTTGAACCTGTTGACTTCCAGTGTTTTAATGATACCATACCAACGTGCTAACACTGGCTGTGTATAGATCTAATTAGGGCAGCTTGATTCGGGTGTAACTGTTGTCTGTAATGGATTTCCTGAAACTGCATTCAGAAGCACAACAGTCTGGTACTTTCCAGAGATCTACAACTGGCACTGGGTTTCCTAGATCAACTATGAAACCCCTGAAAAAGGACACAACACAGACCGGGGATCGTCTCAATAGTTCTGTTTATTTACACGGTCCAGAACACACTCTCTGTCCAGGCGTTCGCAGGCTTCACCACTCGCACGCCACCAACATGTCTGTTTGTTCAACCTTCTCTCTCTTGGTCCAGCACACTGTGTTAAGAAGGGAGAGTGATTAGCTAACTGGATGCAGGTGTGTCAATCACTCTCACCTGGCGCTGCTCTCCTGATGGACCACGCCCCCCTCCACAGACCCTTAAATACCTAAAACTTTCTCAAGAACCCCTGGAGCCCTGTTATGGTGCTCTAGAACAGCCCCACCTATGAACCTCCTCAAAATAATCAGAAGTTGTAGTTAAAGGAAGCTTCTAAACAACCTCTGGAGAATCCTGAATTACCTGTATAAAACCCTGAAGAATAAAGACCCTCTGGTAACTTTTATTAAAACTATCTGACCTTAAGAAACCTCTGAAACCTTCTCAAAGTCTTCTGGAACCTCTGTGAGATACCAGACTGAAGATCCTTTATCCACTCCTCAGGATCCTGTAAACTGATTCACCTCCTGGAACCTGCATAACATCCTGAAGAACATTATGTTCTTGTGTAACCTTCTCAAGAACCTTGAGAACCCAAGAAGCTCTAGAAAAGCTGTCTATATGATCCTCCTCAGAGGAGAGTTGTAGTTATAGACCCCCAAGAAGAACCTGTATGAACCCATGTAACCTCCTCAGGATCTGTATCTAACCCGAGAGAACCACTGAAAGATCCTTAAATCATCTGGAACCTCCCTGAGATTTTAGACCCGTGAAAGTTCTGCTGGAACATCTTGAAGAAACCTTATCCTCTCCTCAATTCTATCATTATGAACCTACCTCCTCATCATCTAAAGAACCTCTGGAGCATCCTGATAAAACTGGAGATTTGAAATCTTTTGTACCCTCCTCAAGATACTAGATCCATCAAAATGCTGCTGGAACATCCTGAAGAACCTTTAATCCATGCCTTAAAATCCTGCAAACTGATTCCCTTCTGAAGAAAGTAGAGCCACTGGAACTTTGAGGAAAACTTCCTGAAGAACATTATGTTCTTGTTTAACCTTCTTAGGTACCTCTGGAACTCCCTTAAGGTGCTGAAGAAACCCTGAAGAACCTTTATAATTTCCTTTTGAACCCATGTAACCTCCTCAGGATCCTCTAGAAAACCTCAGAAGAACTACTGTAGCATCCATTCCTCAAAATCCTGTAAACCAATTCACCTTCTGAAGAACCTTATGTTCTTGCTTAAGTTCTCTAGAAAGTGGTTAAGAACCTCCCGAGCCTCCTTACAAACTGGTATAACCTTCTTGAGAAGACAAGAAACCTCCTCATGAGCTTGTGAACTCGTCTAAAGAGGGCGGAGGCGAGGTGGATTCAATCAACAACTACACCGCTAAATGTCACTAAGTCTTACAGACTGGACCTTTAATTTATTCCCCAAGATGATGGTTTTTTTTTTTATTTGTCAAATTTCAGTCAAACTGTTCGTTGAAATAAAGAACTCGAGTTGGACATGTGAGAGGAAACACAGCTGAGCTGAGCTTTAAGCCTAACAAAGTGGAACCTGTGTGATCTGAGATCAGTTTAAAGGCAGCAGCAGTGTGAAGCAGGTGGACGGTGAGATGGAAATGAGCAAAGTGTGAGCGCTCCTGAGGCGTTTTCACTGCAGGCTAACGAATACTCCAACCACTTCAGTCCTCATCCCGGCTCTTAAATCATCATCATCATATTCAGCTCGTTTATTTCATCTGAACTGATTAAAGTGATGAAATCTGGAGCAATATCTTGTTTTTTTAAAACGTTCCAGGCACTGTGAAGCTTTTGGCAAAAGGAAATTAGCAGTAGAAAAAGCTGATGATGAAAAGGTAGAGAGGGAGGCGGTAACACAGCTGGCAGGAAGACTGCAGGGGAGTCCAGGACGGAGCAAAAACCAGGACTGGTGTGACTCTGATCAGACCTAATCCAAGCTGCAGTTAGCTGCAGCTAACGATGCTTCTCGTTATTGATTTCAACTGATCAGTTCAATCAACCAACAGACCAAAAACCAAAACCAGTGGTGGAAAAACTGCAAAATCTGTGACCCTGGACCGAACACAACTTCCAAACCAGCAGTGACAAGGAATACAGCAGCCCGAGGTAGTGTGACGTTATTCCCTGTTGGTCTCAGAGGCCAGTAGAAGATATATTCTGAATAAAAAATTATCCAGTGTCACCAAAACCAGACGACTGCTGAACCCAGGTTACACTGCCCAGCTCCAGTTCTGGCACGACACTGTCTCTGCTCCCCATCAGCATTCCCCCAAAGAAAGTTACAAAGAGACACCTTCACCTGATTCACCTGATTACAAGTCAGTGTAGCATCAACAGGACCGTGATGTCCCCACAGACTGTCTAAAACCTGGACGTAGTCTCCGTGACGTCTCCGCAGACTGTCTAAAACCTGGATGTAGTCTCCGTGATGTCAGACTGTCTAAAACCTGGACGTAGTCTCCGTGACGTCCCCGCAGACTGTCTAAAACCTGGACGTAGTCTCCGTGGACGCCCCGCAGACTGTCTAAAACCTGGATGTAGTCTCCGTGATGTCAGACTGTCTAAAACCTGGACGTAGTCTCCGTGACGTCCTGCAGACTGTCTAAAACCTGGACGTAGTCTCCGTGGACGCCCCCGCAGACTGTCTAAAACCTGGACGTAGTCTCCGTGGACGCCCCCGCAGACTGTCTAAAACCTGGACGTAGTCTCCGTGACGTCCCCGCAGACTGTCTAAAACCTGGACGTAGTCTCCGTGACGCCCTGCAGACTGTCTAAAACCTGGACGTAGTCTCCGTGGACGCCCCGCAGACTGTCTAAAACCTGGACGTAGTCTCCGTGACGTCCCCGCAGACTGTCTAAAACCTGGACGTAGTCTCTGTGACGTCCCCGCAGACTGTCTAAAACCTGGACATAGTCTCTGTGACGTCCCGCAGACTGTCTAAGACCTGGACGTAGTCTCCGTGACGTCCCCGCAGACTGTCTAAGACCTGGACGTAGTCTCTGTGACGTCCCCGCAGACTGTCTAAAATCTGGATGTAGTCTCCGTGATGTCAGACTGTCTAAAACCTGGATGTAGTCTCCGTGACGTCCCCACAGACTGTCTAAGACCTGGACGTAGTCTCTGTGACGTCCTACAGACTGTCTAAAACCTGGACGTAGTCTCCGTGACGTCCTACAGACTGTCTAAAACCTGGATGTAGTCTCCGTGACGTCCCCACAGACTGTCTAAAACCTGGACGTAGTCTCTGTGACGCCCCGCAGACTGTCTAAAACCTGGATGTAGTCTCTGTGACGTCCCCACAGACTGTCTAAAACCTGGATGTAGTCTCCGTGATGTCAGACTGTCTAAAACCTGGATGTAGTCTCCGTGACGCCCCACAGACTGTCTAAAACCTGGACGTAGTCTCTGTGACGCCCCGCAGACTGTCTAAAACCTGGATGTAGTCTCTGTGACGTCCCCACAGACTGTCTAAAACCTGGATGTAGTCTCCGTGATGTCAGACTGTCTAAAACCTGGACGTAGTCTCCTGACGTCCCCGCAGACTGTCTAAAACCTGGACGTAGTCTCTGTGACGTCCTACAGACTGTCTAAAACCTGGACGTAGTCTCTGTGACGTCCTACAGACTGTCTAAAACCTGGATGTAGTCTCTGCAAACTCTGTTAGTTTATGAAAGAAAAGTTTCATGATGTAGATTTAAAATGATCAAATGTATACTTTCACACGTGGATCTACTTCCTGTCATTTGTATAATTTAGTACTACAGGTGTTCAAAGTGACATTCACTGACAGGTCATACAGATAAACATTAGAGTTCCTTCCTCATGTCAAATGAGGTTCATCCTTCCTTCATCTTTGTTTCAGTTCTCTGTGTGCTTCTGTGTGTCTGTGGATCTAGTCCGGGTCTCTGCCTCCAGGGAGGGCAGCCCAGCTCACCACAGCGCCGCCCTCCCCTCTCTCAGTCCGGCTTCTTCTCCTCCAAACAGCGCTCACAGTAGCGACTTGACAGCCGCCCAGCAGCTGCGCTTCTCCCGCTGCTCAAACACTCCGCTCCGCCGGCTGCTCGTTGGCTTCCGTCGGTACCGGTTCGGTTCTCCTCACACCCACCGACTGCTCACCGGGATTGTGATCGGTTTTTCTTTTTTCTTTTTTGGAGTTGTTTTTCGGTGCATGGATGGATTCGGCGAGCGATCCGGGAAGGAGCGGCTCTGATCCCGCTACGCCGGTCACGGAGACGCCGTCGAGCTTAGAGACTCTGCGGGGTGAAGAACACCTGACTCCGGCTAGGAGACACAGCAGCTCCGGATCCAGCTCCTCCGGCTCCGGCTACAGCAAAGGTAAGAGTTCTGGTTTATGTGCAGCAGCAACTTCAAACACACATTTACACCTGCACACACACACACACACACACACACACAGGATACACGTGAACCGCGTGGCACCTTTACGCAGCAGTCACCGGAGGCTCCGGTTCGTGAAGCCGCGGACGGTGACTTAATGCTGGGCAAAGAGAGAGCTGCTGTTCAGCTGGAGGAAGTTTGAACAGTGGAGTGAATCTGATCAGTGACCTGAAGCGTGAAAGTGGATGAATGAGATGGATGTGACTCTGAAGGTTGCTGGTTCGGTTCCAGTGAAGGTGAATCTTTGTGCTGCAGCGCAGACACTTCCTCCATCTTTGAGTCTCTTTCCTGTTTGAGCACAAAGCTCTGTGACGTCCTGCAGACTGTCTAAAACCTGGACGTAGTCTCTGTGACGTCCCGCAGACTGTCTAAAACCTGGACGTAGTCTCTGTGACGTCCTACAGACTGTCTAAAACCTGGACGTAGTCTCTGTGACGTCCTACAGACTGTCTAAAACCTGGACGTAGTCTCTGTGACGTCCTACAGACTGTCTAAAACCTGGACGTAGTCTCTGTGACGTCCTGCAGACTGTCTAAAACCTGGACGTAGTCTCTGTGACGTCCTACAGACTGTCTAAAACCTGGACGTAGTCTCTGTGACGCCCTACAGACTGTCTAAAACCTGGACGTAGTCTCTGTGACGTGTCTAAAACCTGGACGTAGTCTCTGTGACGTCCCCGCAGACTGTCTAAAACCTGGACGTAGTCTCTGTGACGTGTCTAAAACCTGGACGTAGTCTCCGTGATGTCCCCGCAGACTGTCTAAAACCTGGACGTAGTCTCTGTGACGTGTCTAAAACCTGGACGTAGTCTCCGTGACGTCCCCGCAGGCTGTCTAAAACCTGGACGTAGTCTCTGTGACGTCCCCGCAGACTGTCTAAAACCTGGACGTAGTCTCCGTGACGCCCCACAGACTGTCTAAAACCTGGACGTAGTCTCTGTGACGTCCCCACAGACTGTCTAAAACCTGGACGTAGTCTCTGTGGCCCCCACAGACTGTCTAAAACCTGGACGTAGTCTCTGTGACGTGTCTAAAACCTGGACGTAGGATGGATGAGGAGGAGGTGATCAGACGGACCTTCATTCAGTTTTCAGAGCGGTCGTTTGTTACGTAACAGTGAGCAGATAGAGTTTCAGTCAAAGCAGAGAGGACACGAGGAAACACTGAGAGGTAAATAAAACTAAAACTCCCAGAGAGCAGTGGGTCAGATGCTGCATTCAAGGGCAACTTGTAAACTGAAGGAGTCTGTTAGTTTTAGTGTTCTCCTGTGCCTGGTTTTGAATGAAAATCAGCTGTACTCGAGTATTTGTTCTGATTACATTACTTCTGATCAAAAACTAGCGAGTCGACAACTTTGCTAACAGCCAAACATCAACCAGGTCACCAACAGCAGACACAGCAGCAGCTAATATTACTGACTAGTCCAACAGCAGTCAGCCCAGCTCGCGCCTGTCTTTCAGCCTTTATTTCACCAAGCTCTCACCAACCACTAAAAGTCAGTCCCAGATTTACTCTTGTCCG
>JAAROE010000587.1:0-20209 GCA_036365135.1 Miichthys miiuy | reverse complement strand
ATATTTCAGCTGATTAGACGTCTTTTGTCCTTCACTAAACTCACACTTGTAGTTCCTGAATTTGATAAAAGTCCAGGTTTATTAGAGGATTCAAATCAAGTGACACATTTAAAGGTAACATGGAGCTTTTGATCACTGTGTGCATGATAGAACAAAGTTTTGAAGAGTGGTCCCTGTTTTGTACTTCTGGGGCAGGTGGGCTGCTGATGGTTCACACTGATTCACAGCTGCTACCAAGAAAAGTTGGAATTCAAACATGGATGACAACAATGATATGGGTTCTTCCAGAAGTTGGGCTTAGCCAATATTTTATGAACATATGAAGAGTGGATGGCATGCAGGCAAACTTTAAATCTCATATGCTGCGACACATTCTGGTTGAGCGTTGGCCGTCAAAACTGATCGTGTCCATCCTAGACGATGATTATGAGTCCATCAGAAACGCCTCTTCGCTCTGCTCTGTGGAGAATGCATGGCGGCTTTCATGCAACCTCCTGATCGTAGCCTACTTACTCTTGGTGGAAGCTCATAAACCAAGAAAAATGAAATGATAGAAAGTCTGGAGGGAAAACACTTCACAAACGCTCCTGATGGGAAATGAAGCGGAACGGACCAAAACAGGCTCGGTGTAATTCAGGGGTTACAGACGGGTCCTCCATTGTCACATTTCAAACCATCCTTAATATATTGTTAAATAAGCAGCATACTGGCAGTAATAAAGTGTGTGTGTGTGTGTGTGTGTGTGTGTGTGTGTGTGTGTGAGAGGCTTAAACAGCTCAGATTAACAGCATTTTAAAATTCAGCCTCAGATGTTGATCGTTCTGGAAAAGGTGCTTCAGGAGCGAGTGTTTATTGTTCGAGAGGATTTCCATAATCTGAAGGCTAATTATGATGTTGCTGCGGCTTCATCTGCGTCTGACGGCTTCATACGGCTGATGGAAGCAGAGTGCTGAACTATTGATCCGGGATGGTGAAGGTTACTACCATCAATCAGCTGTTCTCTGTTCTCGTGCCAAATGGACCATTTAACTGAATCTTGTGTCCACTTTGGCCGCGACTCAAGGCTTCTTTCGTTCTTTAGATTCACTCATTCTGCAGAGGATCACTCTCCCTTCATCCATCCCGCCTCCAGACAGCAGTCAGATGAGGTGAGGTGAGGCTGTTCACCACAGCTGCCTCCAGGGAACTCCCAGTCTGGCAGGACTCACTGTGGCTGGCATCCGGCGCTGTGTTTCATCCTCTCCTCAGGGACGACTCAGGCTTTTAGCCGGCCCATGAGAGAACTAAACTTTTAACCCCAGAACTATGGAGACACCTCAGGATCTCGAGGACCTTTGACGAGGTCCTTCGAGTCCCAGAGGAGGAGGACTTCTGGGACATGTTGCAGGGAACGCATGGCAAATCCTCTCAAAGGCTCAGCCCCTATCGTCCTCACAAGCTAGGCAGACACTGATTACATTTGTCTTACCTCATTTTCAAACATTTTAATCACTGCGACCAAAACAACGTCTACGCTCACACTGAGCGTGAAAATGGAAACTCTGATTGATTTTGGAAATTAACAATTCCAATACACAAAAAAAGAAGTGTGGAAGGACGAGGACTGAGACAGTGATGGACACACCCCTCCATCCTGTGGGTCGCTAAAGGTCATCTGTGGGTCGTTAAGGATACCTGTGGGTCGTTAAGGTCATATGTGGGTCGTTAAGGACACCTGTGGGTCGTTAAGGATACCTGTGGGTCGTTAAGGACACCTGTGGGTCGTTAAGGACACCTGTCGTCGTTAGGACACCTGTGGGTCGTTAAGGATACCTGTGGGTCGTTAAGGACACCTGTGGGTCGTTAAGGACACCTGTGGGTCGTTAAGGATACCTGTGGGTCTTGACACCTGTGGACTGAACTTATGGAAAATAGAAAGTGTAAGTCTGGAAGGACGAGAACTGAGACACATGATAGAAGACCATGACAGAAAAGAACCATCAGATCACTTTGGGTGAGGCCGTCTGAGACTGCAGAAACTCTTTGTGGTTTAGGAAGTTTTATAACAGAACATTTGGCTGATATCTTCCGCCCAGGTAGCCGCAGCTTCATCACGGTCTCACTCACTTTCTTGGCTGGCTCTTGTGTTGTTGACCTTGCTTGATGATGAAAAATACTAATTTCTTTCTGTAATGTAGCTTTAAACTCTGTGCATATTTGTCCTGTTGCTGCGCTATGTTTGAGTTTAAGGACTAAACCTCATTTTTGAAAAGTGGCAGTATTAACTGAGATTTGATCAGCTATAGCTAACTAGCTAACCATCTCTAGCCGACTTCAGTGCTGTTTAATGATGCAATAACATTGAGATTAAAGCATAAAGGTCACAGGTCCACAGTCTGAGGTCTCCAGCTCTAGAATTGGACATTTGATTTGTGTTTAACTTTTCTTGTAGTGTTTTTTTGTATGCTGAGCTAGGTGTGTGGTTCCCTGTTCCTGCTGGTGAGGTGTGGCCATCATTGCCTTCTAGCTTCTTGAAGAGCTGGACGATCCTGATTCGAGCGGCACCATGTCCAACCCCCATACACAGGATGCAATTTAGGGACCAAGTTACTAAAGTTCAGACGTCCTGACAGTCGTGACAGCTGCCAATGTGACTCTGTTAATGCTAATTACTGAATGAACTTGTTAAATGAGGAACTTGGTAGCTACCTGTGGACTGGACCAGGTAGACGCTTCAGTCTCTGTGTGTTTGTTACACCTTCCACCACGGCTCATTACAGGTCGGGATGTTTTCCATTCATTAGCTAACACGTTCAGTCACTCGTGACAGATCACACACTGCATGCAAACACTCCACTTAAACAGTGTGTGCAGGTTGTGCAGGCAGTGTGTGTTCCCGAGGCAAATGGCTAAAGGGGGATGTTGATGCAACCCTGTGGCATGTGTGTGTTCATGTGTGGGTGCTCTGGGATCACTGGCGGGAGGTTTGGAGGCGCACGGGAGGTTCTGCCTGTTTGTTTGATTATTGACTGACGGGAAGCTCAGGAGAGATGTGCCATGCTAGCTCAGCTGCCGCCTCAGGGCTTCAAGGTCGACGGGATTAGCATTTTAAAACCTCTGCTCCTCAGATCTGCCAGAGGACAGAGGCGGCGGAGTGGCAGCAACCTGGCTGATTCAAAATTGATCTTACCCACTTTAGCTCCTCCTCATCTCTTTGAAATGTGTGGTGATAGATAAGAAACAGGAGTTTACCTGTCTCATTACACCCCATCACACAGGGGAGGCCGGACGTTCAGGCCAACAGGAGGCAATCATAGAGTCTGGATGCTACACTTTGATTTGATTTGATGCACAGATATTTTTAGTCCAGCTGCACATCTGTGACTCAAACTGTACATGAGAAGTAGAAGTACAGCACAAAGACACGTCTGCAATGCAAAACGAGACAACAAGTTGTCAGCGAGGCTGAATGAAGGACCGACGAAACATTAGAGACGTGACAGAGACACAGTGCAACCAAGCACCAACCTCCACAGCTGGAAAGTGATGCCAGCACAGGAAGTGCTAAAAACTGCAGTTCCTCAAACGTCCACTTGAGGCTGACTCCAGAAGTGAGTCAGTCTCCATAAGTCCCCATGTTAAAATGTCCAACTTCACAGCAGAAGCAGGCACTGGCTGGACGTAGTCTCCGTGATGTCCACGCAGACTGTCTAAAACCTGGACGTAGTCTCCGTGGACGCCCACGCAGACTGTCTAAAACCTGGACGTAGTCTCCGTGACGCCCCCGCAGACTGTCTAAAACCTGGACGTAGTCTCCGTGACGTCCCCGCAGACTGTCTAAAATGTATTTGTTGTACATATCTACACTCTGCAGGCTGTTTCAACCTTGAAGTGGTTCAATAAGGTGGTGATATGTCCATGCTCAGGCTGTCATGATCCCCAGAGGATGAAGCTGTCTGACTGTAATCGTGCACATGTTCCTGTCGTCTTATAATAATAATAATAAACGGTAAAAAAGTCATTTTACTTCCACACACTGTTTGATAAACATTTTCAAATCCAGCCTGTCATTGTAAAATGAGAAATATCAATAGGACAGCCTCGGGAGGCGTCACGCTTTGTAAGAAAATATTGTTTTTCAAGTCATTTCAGTCACATTATGTTTTTTCTATTTTTTAAATCAGGTTCAATCAAAACACTTGAGGGGATTCAACACAATGCAGTAAATACAAGCAGCTAATTAAAGGTCTGCCTGTGGCCACAACTATTGATTATGAAAGGAGTCGCTGAGGCCACTGAACTCGCTGCAAGTTAATGACTCCAACTGAGAATCTCAGACGATTAATACGCCGCACAGCAACGTGGAGAACGAAGGATTTACATAACCAAAATAAAATCATAGCTATCAACGTAATGACGATATGTCTGGTTTATTTGTTTTCTGTGTGTTGATTCACTCTGATGTCTCTTTGCTGTGGAGGCTGATAAATGACAGAGTGAAGATCTGCTGCTGCTGTGCATCTGTGTCTCTCTATCACAGGTTCCACTGCTACTGTAATCATTTTATCATTCATTGTAATTGTACAATATGTTTGTGTTGACTTGTTCTGTACACGTGACATCTATTGCACGCCTGTCCGTCCTGGGAGAGGGATCCTCCTCTGTGGCTCTTCCTGAGGTTTCTTCCACCTTTTTTCCCTGTTAAAAGGGTTTTTTGTGGGCAAGTTTTTCCTCACTCGAACCGAGGGTCTAAGGACAGAGGGTGTCACTCCCTGTACAGATTGTAAAGCCCTCAGAGGAAAATGTACTTTGTTTTTGGGCTGTACAAATAAAATCTGATTTGATTTGAATTTGAAGAAACTTTTCAGGAGCTGCTGTGTTCATTTTCCAATTGTTCTGCTTCTCTTTGGTCCCGGTTCTGTCTCTGTATCACTTCTGTCTGTCTGTCGGCTGATGGCGTGACTCTTTTATTACTCACACAATTTCACGTGTTTCTTCACTGCTGCAGCAAATTAATGTGACAGCAGCATCTCGTCTGACAAACAGCAGAAGATTAGATTGGCACGGCGGGAATGAATCTACAGTTTGTAACACGGGAAAAAAAACAACCTGTTGACGGTCGACACATCATCAGTTTATCCATTTATTACCTTTAAGCAGTGTTACGATTCCAAATCAGTGTGAACAAGAGTGGAAATGAATATGATTTCAGTTGACATATTGGTTCTTGTAACAGAACGGCTGATTTCAGTGTTCAAGAAGTTCAAGATGAAACGGTGAATTGACTTTGAAAAGTCGTCAGAGAAGCTCGTTTACTTCATCAAAGAGCTTCAGAGGATTTTTAGTGAAACATTAGCACGCCGCTTACCTCCTCAAACATGCTTCTTGTTAAAACAGGTCAGATATGGAAGGCATTGTTGCTTGACTGGCGTTTACTGTAGCCAGCAGAGAATATGCATTACACCCACGCCACGATACATTGCAGCTAGCACAACCTCCGAACCAGCAGTCAGCAGAAATACCGCAGCCTACCGAGGTGGTTTCCTTGCCGGGTTTGGCATTTGTCGCCGCAGATTTCAGGCGTATTGAAAGCTCAACGCCTTCGACTGTGCAGGAAAGGTAAACATGCTGTCTGAACAGACCTCCACTGAGATATGCTCATTCAAACTGCCCCACCTCCGCCTGATTCCAAACATTTCTCTCACTTTTGTGTTTCTGAGAGCGTTAGCATTTTAACTCGCCGCTTTCACAACGTTTCATCAGACCAGGTTAGGAGTGTGTGAGTGTGACTCACATCCTGCACAGTGTGTGTGTGTGTGTGTGTGTGTGTGTGTGTGTGTGTGTGTGTGTGTGTGTCCTCTTTCCTCTGGGCTGAAATCATCTCACATACATATATTTTCATGCATTACCATTCCATTATTGTAACTGATGATACAATTATTGCTTATCACCTCTGTCATGCAGGCCATTAGCAGCTCAGCCCTCCAGCTTCCTGCTGTCGTATCTGCAGAGAAGTGAACACTGAGCATCAGCAGAGTGTTTGATAGTGCAACAATTAAGATGTCAGGATGACACACAAAGAGATAAGAGAGCAATATGTGTTTAAAACGATGAAATCAGAGCGATCTATGAGGAGTGTCGAGGGGAAGTGAAGTGGACTAAAGGGCACAAATCACTAATTAAAGGGACGAGTGAGTTAATGGGCGTCTACATTGAGGAGCCCTGAGAGAAGAAATAAGTCCAGTATTTACTGCGTGTGAAGAAGTAAAAATGGATACCACAGTGTAGAAAGTTTACTCACGGCATCAACATGTACCAGCTTGCTTTATTCCTCCGGCACAGCCGCAGCGCCGCCGGCGCTGATCGTGGTCGTTCTAGACAGAGCTTGAGATTCAGTCAGAAGCGTCCGAGAAGCGTCGCGCTGCTCGGCTCTGCTGAGAATTCATCGCAGCTCTGTGCTGCTGCTTACATCCAAAACAGAGCAGCAGCATTAAACACAGGAATGACAATCCGGGCAATTTTCAAAATAAAACATCCCGTGCAGACGTGCTTGTCCAGAGCAGTCTGAGCAAATGAACAAAATCAACCTTTAATGTCGCAGATCCTGTCAGGTCACCAGTGGATCAATGAAGTCGTTACCCCGTTCACTGATTTACTGATTATAGTTTGTCTTTATTAATCTGAATCTGCAAAGAAACCAAAGTTATCAAATATAAAGTAAAGATGAAAAATATTGTGGACATCAAAGTGATCTGAAGTACTTGAGTAAAAGTAATTAGATACTTTCCATCACTGAGCTCAATGAACAGTCTGAACAGCTGATCTGTCTCTGTGCTGACTGCTGGTTCTGAAAACACGACTGTGATTTGCAGCTTAAACATTTTTATTTGTTCTGCTCACGTTGGACAAACGTTCCCAATCCAACCAATTTGAAATAGGTGCTGTAAATGAAAACGTTGATTGGAAATAATAAAAAGGTTTGAACAGAAATTTATCTGAGCCGGGTGTCCAAAACGCCTCTTTTCATTGCAGCTGGATTTTACTGTCTGCAGCAGTTACAGGCCAGACGGGAGGCGTTTGTCTGAAATTATCCCATCATGATCCGTTAGACTGACAGTCCATTAAACAAAAGAATCTGTGATGTGCTGCAGCTGAATCAGTCCTGCAGGCCGCAGACGCTCAACGCTTGCTGTAACAACACACACGACTGAGGATAAGAAGGAAAAGCTGAGCGTGTTTGTAGGTAAGGTGAACACATTCTGATGGGCGCCCAGGTTTTAGACAGTCTGGGACGCATGGAGACTACGTCCAGGTTTTAGACAGTCTGCAGGACGCCACGGAGACTACGCCCAGGTTTTAGACAGTCTGTGGGGACGCCACGGAGACTACGCCCAGGTTTTAGACAGTCTGCGGGGAGTACTACGCCCACATGTTGACAGCTAAAATGTTGGAAAGCTGGAAACGTTCATCCACATGAATAAATACATATTCTGTAAATACAAAACTTACAATTTGAGCAAAGAACAAAGTAAAAAAAAAAAAAAAAATTTTAATTTCCGTCCAAAGCTCTGACACAAATCATCTCGGATCTTTTGTTTTTCTCTTTCTGGGTCTTTGATTCCGTCATGATTTCACAGTTTGGTTTAGAGAAGTGTCTTCACAGTTCATCTCTGTGAGCTCCACTGTGAGCACTGTGAGTTTTATCCTTAAATTTCATCAGTTCTTGTTTGAAGTCATTTGTTTCTGATTTTAATTGCTTCAGTTTTTATTTGAATTGTGATTATCCCAGGTGAACTGTACAGACACTTCTCTAAACAAACTGACCATCAAAGCACTTCACACAGAAAGAGAAAAACAGAAAGTTTGAGTGTGAAGATGATTTGACACGAGCTGTGTCAGAGTTTCTGACAGGAAAATTAAAAAGTAGAATACAGGCTGAGAACGATCTGCAGCTCTCTGAAACAGAGACTTTCCAACAGGTTGAAATTCAGCCGACCGACTGTCTTTGAAGTGTTTGTGACGACGATGATGACGACGATGATGATGATGATGATGGCGACGACAACGATGATGAAACGACGCATGATGATGACGATGATGGTGAAGATGACGATGATGACAATGATGACGATGTTGACGATGATGATGGTGACGATGATGGTGATGATGATGATAAAGACGGCGATGGTGATGGCGATGATGATGATGATGATGGCGACGATGATGATGACGATGATGGTGACGATGATGATGATGATGATGACGATGATGATGATGATGATGATGGTGATGATGATGGTGATGATGGACGATGATGATGATGATGATGATGATGACGATGATGGTGATGATGATGACGATGATGATGACGATAACGATGATGATGACGATGATGATGATGGTGATGATGATGATGATGACGATGATTATGATGATGATGATGATGACGATGATGACGACGATGATTATGATGATGACGATGATGGATGATGATGATGACGATGTTGATGACGATGATGATGGTGATGATGATAACGATGTTGATGACGATGATGGACGATGATGATGATGATGATGGTGATGATGATGATAGTGACGATGATGGATGATGATGATGATGGTGACGATAATGGCGACGACGATGATGATGATGGCTGATGATGAACGACGCATGATGATGACGATGATGGTGAAGATGACGATGATGACAATGATGGATGGCGTTGATGATGATGATGATGGTGACGATGATGGTGATGATGATGATGACGATGATGGTGATGTGATGATGATGATGATGATGATGACGATGATGATGACGATAACGATGATGATGACAATGATGGTGATGATGATGTGGACGAAGATGACGATGATGATGATGATGATGGTGATGATTATGATGATGGTGACGATGATGATAATGATGACGATGATGTGGGACGAAGATGACGATGATGACGATGATGGTGATGAAGACGATGATGGTGATGATGATGACGATGATGATGATAATGACGATGATGATGATGACGATGATGGTGATGATGATGACGACGATGATGATGATGATGATGATCATGATGATGACGATGATGATGATGATGATCGGCGATGATGATGATGATGACGACGATGATGATGACCATGATGATGACCATGATGTGGACAAAGATGATGATGATGATGATGACAATGATGATGACAATAATGATGACGATGATGATGATGACAATAATGATGATCGAGGATGACAATGATGATGACAATAATGATGATGAGGATGATGATGATGATGAAAATAATGATGACGATGATGATGATGATGATGACAATAATGATGATGATGACGATGATGATGGTGAAGCCAGCATCTTTCAAAGCCTGATCATCGGGCTGAAGACGAGGAATTGCAAAGCAAATGTGACAACGTGAGTTATTGTCATAGTATCTTACAAGAGGAGCATGAGCTTGATTTTTCTCCTGAGGGATCCTGAGGTGTTCCCAGGCCAGATGGCCTGTATAGTCCCTCCATTGAGTTCTGGGTCTGGGTCCAGTTGTTAGGTGCCCTGGAGGAGCGGCGGCACTGTGAGCTCCCTCCGGATGTCCGAGCTCTTCACCCTATCTGTAAGGCTGAGTCTGAACACCCTACAGAGGAAACTCCGATCCTGATCCTCTTTAACTTCCCAATTATGTCAGCTTGTACCATCCGTGCTAAACATTTCAACATCTCATCCTGTGTTGCTGCATTTCCAGAAGTGTTCACTGAGTCCTCTGTGACCTCTTTCAGATGTTTTCTGGGAGGCAGTTAATAGCAGTACCTCTGCAGTCGTTTTCATCCCTGGTTCTCCGAGTTCCTCTCCTTAATAGAACATGAATTGGTTTGAATAATCGCTGATGCTGCTTCCAGGCACACGCTGCATTTCGGTGTTGCTTTGATTTAGACTGATCTGTAAAGCCTTCCTTGCACAAAGATTTCTTCCACTTTGAAAAGTGTTTCTGACCTAAATACCAGAGCTGGGTCACTTGGAACAAATGCCTGCAGGCAGAGCAAAAGCAGAGTCTCTGCTAATGGCATCTTTGTACCTGTTAACATTAAATCCCCACTGCCTGTTGAGGAAGGTCTTGAGTTGAGGCTGCACAAGACGCTCTGCTGTGGACTGAAAGAGTTTAATTGACTTCATCAAAACCAAAAACACCCACACACACCTTCAAGTCAAAATGAATTCATTCTGGCACTCGTGAGTCCGAGAGTTTGCTGCTGCTGAGTTGAATGACCGACTTCTGACAGAGTGGACATGGAGTGATGTAGAGTTATTAGTGAACTGTTGTGATGATGCATTTACTGTTTGTACGGAAGCTCATCGTCTGCTCTGCTGAAACTGAATGAATGAACAGAAGAGAGCTGAACTGTTGTGCGAACCGAAACAAATCAGTGAGTTGATGGGTGTTTCTGGGGTGTCCACAAGTGATGACAATCCACTGTCAGTAAATTAAAGGCGTGTCACTTCAAGACAAGATCCTAACCGCTAAATTCCACCAGGCACGGCTGCAACTGACGGAGCTGATTGGTAGAGTTTGAAGCCACATGGAGAACAAACCGGAACAGGGTTGAGGCTGCGATGTCCCGGTTTGGATTTAAGGGTATGCTGAAATATTTGTTAGTGTGACCGAGCCACGCTGGATGTGATTTAAGCCTTCGCCAACATGTTGAATGGTGGTTAGTCAAAGAACAGGAGCTCTGCTGGAGTCTGAAGGTAAAAGACGTGGAGGTGGAATCAACTGAAGCACGATGCATCTTTCAGTCAATGAAGAGCTCTGAGGCGAATATCAGATTTGATGTGAAGGATGGCAGCTGAAGACAACTTGTTTTCACTCTGTCTCTCTCTCTGTGTTCGACAGACGAGAGGACGGAAAGTCAGTCTCAGTAAACTGAAGGCACATTTCAGCCAGGTAGAAGTCATAGAAGTCTTAACTCACACAGGCAGCCGGAGCATTTTAAGAATCCCACTTTCTTCTTCTTCAGTATTTACTCTTTCATGAGCCCACTGAGAAGATGAGAGGGATCCAGAGCTGTTAGGGCCCAGCGGGGGTCTTGGCAGGAGTCCTACCTCCAGTTAGAAATGTTGTTTAGTTTCACAGAGGTTTCTCTTTGACTGGCTTCACTTTAGAGCTGCAGGAGAGAAAAAGGAAGAAGTTACTGAAGTGTGCTGCAGTATGAACTCGGCTGACAGTCCAGCTTTCCTTGTTAAATATGACTTTTACTTTTCTTGCTGCAAGTTCATAGAACTGTTTTTTTTTTTTATTTGTAGGTTAAAGTCAAAGTTGGACAGACATGAAATTCTTCTGGTCAAATTTTTGAAGCTGTTAGAAAATCTCTGGTTCTTTGATAAAAAGTTAAAGCTACAAGCCTGCAGATAAAAAACTACAACTCCAAACATCAGATCTCTGACGGCAGTTTACAGCCCTGATCACCTCTTCAGGTCGGTCCACAGACTCTGTCTGAGCTGCAGCGTCTCTGTCGCCTTTGTCTATAAATCTTTAAGAGGTTCTTCACGGTGATGCCACAGGTGAACCTTTTACCTGTTGGTTCTTCAAAGAAACTGTTGCTGCAAAAGTTCGACTTAAGTCGGTTTTAAAAAAGATGATTAAACATAAAAAGGGTTCACAGAAAGGTTCTCCAGAGCGCTTATCAAGAAGAGAGTGTAAATAACTTTGTAACTAATCAATGTGATCTGGAAATCGACTCTGTAAGCAGCCGGCGGTGTGATGTGATGTGATCGTGTTTCTCTGCAGCAGAGTTTTGAACGAGCTGCAAAGAATGACGGAGATTTAACCGATTAGTTATGAAGGCATGTGTGACAGAAATGAGATGACTGAACCATCGATTTAACGAGTTTGTCTGAGCTGATCGAGGATGACACTGAGGTCTCTGCGAGTTATTTAAGTACTTGCACAGTCTTGACCTGTGATCAATATGTTTGTCTGGAGATCAGATATCGCTCGTATGAACACGATGTCAGGCAGCGGTGATTACCCAAAATGCCTGAGATGTGCTGTGGCTCTCAGTCTGTCCTCCACGGCACTCGTGGTGTTCACCACACAAAAAGCATCGAGGCAACCATCCAAAACTCAAACCTGAGGCTAGAAAGTTGCTGAGCAGGTTTCAGACGCTGTTCAACATCGACTCCAGACGAGGAGCGGGCCGAGCCGTCTGACAGGAAACGTCTCCTGAAGTTACCGCTCATCCGTCAGCTCGACATTTCCTCCATCTGCTGCTCATCTCCCGCAGAACACAGGTGAGACCGATAAACACTGACTCACGATGCCGAGCAGGTAAATATTGTGACGTTGCCACATGCTGAGAAAAACAGAGTCCTGGATTCTAATTATAAGTGACTGAAGAAAGATTCCTTCAGTGTTAAAGTGTAAATACAGATAATGAATGTCTGTCGAGAAAAGTGTTTTAATTACCTCTGCTGAGCTTCAAACGTTCAAAGTATGTCGTTTACTGAAAGTGTTCTCTCCAGGAGGAACCTGAACTTTGTGCTTCAAGTTCTCAACATGAATGAAGGTGATTAAATCTGAATTTGTCTTCAATCAATAAATGATCATTCATACTTTGAACTCATCAAACACGGCAGCAGTGGCTTCAAACTGTGACTCTGCGTCTTTTTGACCTGCAGGGCAACAATCCTTGAACCCATCGGAGATCGCCCCACCGGCTCGGCTCTGTGACTCTGTTTTGGTCCGTCCTCCACGTGGCTCAGATTAGGTCTACAGGGTGTTTTATTTTGAAAATTGACCAGATGCTTTATGCTGTTTCTGTGTGACGTGCTGTCTGTCAATATGTATTTCCGTAGCGAGAGATGCTCCGTAACATGTCGCGGTGCTTCACGTGGAATCACAATCGTTGTTTCAACAGTCACGATCAGCTCCTGCAGTCGAGCTCGTGGACTTTAGTGGTCACAGTTTCAGATTTTGATTGCCGTGTTTGTTAAAGAAGACTTTGTCAAAAGGTGTGAAAGCCGTGAGACGCCTTCACGACGTGTGATTTCAGCTCCACATTAGGTTCTTTCTCTTCGTCGCCTCACACCAGCAGAGAGTTTTCTGCAGGACTTCATTCATTAATGATCGAGGACGACTCGCAAAGTTTAACCTGTTGACTTCCTTTCAGCAAGCAGCTCTCCGTCCACGGTTAGAAGACAAACAAACAAGCTGCCTACACCTGCACCGCCCACCCAGATTCTGCAGAGCACCGTCAGCTCGGAGCCGAGAGGGTGGAAGTTATATTCACCGCAGCCCACACCTCCGTCTGTGAGAGATGAAGGGGAATGATTCAAGAAAATACAGAAAGTTCTGCACACTCCAGGGACATTATGCAGCCTGAAGTGCAGGTTTGAAAGAGAAGGACACATTTAATTATGAGTTATAACGAGAGAGATGCAGAGAACAATTACAGGAGAGGAAACACAGGGAGGAAGTGAGGACGGAGGTGTGGGGCGTGAAGGTGAAGAGACGAGCAGATGGTGCTTTCTCTCTCTTCACAGCCGCATCACATTACCTCCAAATTTCATCTAATCTCACAAAAGTGCCACAGATCCATTTGGATACGGCCTGCAAGACGAGCTGAGGGCACAACGGGCGCTTTATCGCTGTGAAGGAGAACGGAGCTCCGTTAATCTGCTCCTCCTCCTCCTCCTCCTCCTCCTCCTATCAGAGCCCTCAGAGTCAGATCAGAACCAGAGATCAGACTGATGCTGAGCAAAGAGAGCGAGGAGGACGAGGAGTAGAGAGACGGCCCTCAACTGCCTAAAACCTGGACGTAGTCTCCGTGACGCCCCCGAGACTGCCTAAAACCTGGACGTAGTCTCCGTGACGCCCCCACAGACTGCCTAAAACCTGGACGTAGTCTCCGTGACGTCCCCGCAGACTGTCTAAAACCTGGACGTAGTCTCCGTGACGTCCCGCAGACTGTCTAAAACCTGGATGTAGTCTCTGTGACGTCCCCGCAGACTGTCTAAAACCTGGACGTAGTCTCCGTGACGTCCCGCAGACTGTCTAAAACCTGGACGTAGTCTCCGTGACGCCCCGCAGACTGTCTAAAACCTGGACGAGCTGATAGATACAGTAGGTACTGACAGATGGATTCATATCGTGTCTTCAGTGCAGCAGCGTCCTCGTTGTCGGACTTTATTCCGTACACTTGAAGGCACCACATCTCAACACCTGGCCAGGTCATCGCTGAGTCACTGTGGAGGCTTCTTAAACTTTCTGTCCTTGTCCAACCTGCTCCTCATTGATTATGCACGTACATTCTCAGTTAGCCGCTGAGTCACTTTTCCCATCAGCCCCCCCTGCAGACGTCCCATGTCCTCTCCTGTCCACCTGATCAAGGCAGAGCTACAGCAGCGCCCAGATGGGCCTCCGACCCGACGCTCCGTCCAGGAGCTCAGAGGAGAGGTCACACCGCAAGACAGCAGGCTGAGAGGACGGACGCCTCCATGTGGATCCATTGGTCCGCCCCTTCAGGTGGACGTCTGGAAGGACGAGAGCTGAGCCACAGCAGGCGTGATCACACAGGTGAAGTGCTTTAAAGGGAGAGCGTTTGTACACTCAGGTGTAAAAGGTTCGACGAGCGACGATAAACTAAGCAGCAAACGCAGAAAACATGGAGCTGACGCAGACGTGAAACATTCATCCCGTCTGAATCTTTCTCTGGTAATTTATGGGTCACATTTGAATTATTCAAATTGCATCAATCTGCTGTGTTCTTCATTTCACAACACGTCACAGAGTCGAGTTTGTTCTGAAAAACTCTGACAAGGTCGCAGACTGAAGTCAGGACATCGAGTTCCTACAAATCAACTCTGAAATGAGGAAACTCATCTTCACAGACGAGCTGCGCTCATGTTCAGTGTTCAGAAGTTTATTTTCCAAAAGTTTCCAGAGAAAAGTCGGAGAGGACAAGAGCAGAGTCTGAGGTCCTGGTTCAGATTAAAACATTTGGAGAACCTCTAAATAACACTGGTTTCCAAACTGAGGTCTGGGGACCAATCTGAGACCAAGTCCTCTCAGGTTTGGGGTATGGTGGATCCTTGACATAAAAACTTTGGGAACCCGTGAAGTAAAGCAGATTTTGAAGAAGCTGCAGAAAAATAAATGTCATGACAGCGGCTTCTCTCTGCTGCTGCAGCTCGTCAGTTCATTAACAAACCTGCAAAGAAAAGATGGAGCCAACAAACCGTCATCAAAACTTTGAAATATTTTGTTCTGTCGCATCTTTCAACTCAAACAGCCTGCACTCCAACTTATCATCTTCATGTGTTCTGTTCACTGCAGGTTAAACGCCGCCTTTCCATTTTGATATCATTTGTTTGATTCTGACTTGAGTGTGCTGTACATGAGGACTCCTGTATGCTTAAAGATCAGACGACCATCTGGTTTGTTCAACAGTTTGAAAACATGAAAACGAAACATTGGAAGCGTTCTCAGTTTTTAAATAAATGATCTGTAAGTTCAAATGTTTAAAGGCTGTTTGAGTGAGGACAGAGATCGACAATGAAATACATCAAATAGATGATGAGTCGTGGTCTGTCACATTTGACGGATGCAGTAAAACCAGTTTTGATGAGTTTTAATGAGTTTTAAATTAACTCTGCTCCTCGGTCTGTGTTTTATTTAGTTTCCTGCAGCTGCTCGGTGGGCGGAGTCAGTGATCATCAAGGTAGATTTACCTCACCTGGTCTGGACGCTGCGCAACGACATAAACTGAGTCAGTCAGTTTCAGTGTCAGCGCTGCTGACGGCGACACCACCTCTTTCTCTTCTTCATCATGAATCCATGGTTCCTTGTTGTTATTTGACAGACTGTCATGATGTGAGGTCCTGAAGGATGTTTGAGATGACTGCGCGCTGATGTATTGTGTTATCGGTGAGGTGCAGCTCTGAGCAGACTGTGTCCACAGTGTGGATCATCAGACTGTCTGCATCTCTGAATCACTGCACTTTAATCACAAACATCAAATTACACAAAGCACCTGACAACAACTTCATCCCAAAATATAACCGCTAATGAGCTGCTGCTAACTGAGTCTGCTGTTAGCAGGCAACAGAACCAGACCGGTTCGATCACAGCCTCTGAGACCAACAGGGAATAATGTTACACTAGAGGAGATTGACAGACTTTATGATGGAAACATTGATCAGTAGTGAATGCCTAGTTAGTTAGGGGACGTCACAGAGACCACGTCCAGGTTTTAGACAGTCTGTGGGGACGTCACAGAGACCACGTCCAGGTTTTAGACAGTCTGTGGGGACGCACAGAGACCACGCCCAGGTTTTAGACAGTCTGTGGGGACGCACAGAGACTACGCCCAGGTTTTAGACAGTCTGTGAGGACGTCACAGAGACCACGCCCAGGTTTTAGACAGTCTGTGAGACGCTCACAGAGACCACGCCCAGGTTTTAGACAGTCTGGGGACGTCACAGAGACCACGCCCAGGTTTTAGACAGTCTGTGGGGACGCTACAGAGACTACGCCCAGGTTTTAGACAGTCTGTGAGGACGCCACAGAGACCACGCCCAGGTTTTAGACAGTCTGTGAGGACGCACAGAGACCACGCCCAGGTTTTAGACAGTCTGCGGGACGTCACGGAGACTACACCAGGTTTTAGACAGTCTGTGGGGACAAATCACATGAAATCTGTCGTACAGTCTGTAGTTTTATTTTTATTTCTAGATGAATAGAACAAATCGTCTTCCAGTAAAGATGAGCTGCATCTCATCCTCCTTTGTTCTTCTCCGAGGTCGGATTTGAACCTGTGACACTGATTACAGCACAGGGTTTTAAGCTGTTTCTGGGGACAGTCCGCTTCTTCCTCTTCCTCCGACGTGGCTGAAATGGCAGCGAAAGCTCGATAATCTGACAATCTCTGCGGACATTAGCGCCTGTGGCCGGAAGGCAGGTGCCTTTAATTTCAGTAACGGGCAGTTATTACTGAGCAGATCTTCTTAAAATGGAGTAGGTAATGGCCCGTGGTGCTTTGGGTGCTCGCTAAGCTGCCTATTAGAGCTTAATGTGATTTACACTGCAGAGGAGAGCGGAGCTAAATCGAGGAGTGCTGCGTGGACGTGAGCGAGCGCTTTTAAACGTGAGCACGAATGAATCCATGAAGGAGTTTAAAGTCAGTGTGAGCTGCTTTTCTGCAAGTCCTGCAAAGATACATGAGAACAGACCATGAACGTGGACTGTGTGTGTGTGTGTGTGTGTGGATTAATCCCTAGAGTCAATTTCATGACTTTGCGGTTGTAAAGCCTGTCTACATAATCTGTTACAGTATATCGAGCCCAGGTCCTTACTCTGAATTTTTATCTGAATTTGCAGAATTTTCATCAGGCTTGATCCTTAAAACAGATAAAGTAATTATTGTAGGTGATTTTAATATTCATGTGGACAACCACAATGATAGTCTTAGTACTGCTTATCTCTCTATTAGATTCAATCGGCTCTGTCAGAGTGTAAATAAACCGACTCATTGTCTGAACCACACTCTGACCTTGTTCTCTCATATGGCATTGAAATTGATCATCTAATAGTCTTTCCACAGAATCCTCTTCTCTCTGACCATTTTTAATAACCTTTGAGTTCATACTACTGGACTATAAGCCTTGCAGGAACTCTTACAGCAGATGTTTATCTGATAGTGCTGTAGCCAAATTTAGGAAGCGATTCCTTCAGTATTGAATTCAATGCCATGTCTCAATGTAACAGAGGACCTGCCTGCTTCCTTTAGCCCCTCACAAATAGATCATCTTGTTGATAATACTACAGGCTCTTTACGGACAACTCTAGACTCTATTGCACCTCTGAAAAAGAAGACCATTAAACAAAGGAGGTTAGCACCATGGTATAGCCAGCAGACTCGTAAATTAAAGCAAGAGACACGTAAATCTGAACGCAAAATGGCGTGCCACTAAACTGGAAGAATCGTCTAGTCTGGCAAGATAATCTTAAAACATACAGGAAGGCTTGCATGTAATGCCAGAGCAGCCTATTACTCTTCATTAATAGAGGAGAATAAGAACAACCCCAGGTTTCTCTTCAGCACTGTAGCCAGGCTAACAGAGAATCACAGCTCTACGGAGCCATCTATTCTTTAGGTCTAAGTAGCAATGACTTCTGAGCTTTAATGATAAAATTATAACTATTAGAGATAAAATCCATCATCTCCTGCCCTCAACAGGCACTGATCTGCATACTGATACAGCAACTTTGGAAACAGCTGTAAAACCTGATATGTATTTAGACTCTTTTTCCCATCGACCTTCATCAAATAACTTCAATAATTTCTACATCTAAGCCGCCAACCTGTCTCCTGGACCCCATCCCAACCAGGCTGCTCAAGGATGTTTTACCTCTAGTTAGTCCTTCTTTATTGGATATGATTAATCTGTCTTTATTATCAGGTTATGTACCACAGTCCTTTAAGGTAGCTGTAATTAAACCTCTTCTTAAAAAGCCCTCTCTAGACCCAGAGGTCTTAGCCAACTACAGACCGATATCAAACCTTCCCTTTCTCTCCAAGATACTTGAGAAAGCTGTAGCTAATCAGCTGTGTGACTTTCTCCATAACAATAGTCTATTTGAAGATTTTCAGTCAGGATTTAGAGTGCATCATAGCACAGAGACCGCATTAGTCAAAGTGACAAATGACCTCCTAATGGCATCAGACAAAGGACTCATCTCTGTACTTGTACTGTTAGATCTTAGTGCCGCATTTGACACCATCACCATCAGATTCTCTTACAGAGACTGGAACATCAAATTGGCATCAAAGAACCGCCCTAAGCTGGTTTAAGTCGATTTCTTAGATCGATCTCAGTTTGTTCACGTCAATGATGAATTCTCCATGCATACCAAAGTTTGTCATGGAGTCCCAAGGTTCTGTACTAGGACCACTCCTATTTAGTTTATATATGCTTCCTTTAGGAACATTATTAGGAATCACTCTATCAATTTTCATTGCTATGCTGACGACACCCAATTATATTTATCGATCAAGCCTGATGAAACAAATCAATTGACTAAACCCAAGCATGCCTTAAAGATATAAAAGTTGGATGACTACAATTTTCTAATGTTAAATTCAGACAAACTGAAGTTCTTGTAATTGGACCCAAACACCTCAGAAACTCTCTTTCTAGAGACTTAGTTACTCTAGATGGGATCACCATGGCCTCCAGCTCCACCGTAAAGAATCTTGGAGTTGTTTTTGATCAGGACTTGTCCTTTAATGCCCACATAAAACAAATTTCGAGGACTGCATTCTTCCACTTACGTAACATCGCCAAAATCACGCATTGTATCTCAAGTGGATGCAGAAAAACTAGTCCACGCATTTGTTACCTCTAGGCTGGACTATTGTAACTCTTGCTATCAGGTTGCTCCAATAAGTCTCTTAGACTTTGCAGTTAATTCAGAATGCTGCTGCACGTGTTCTGACAGGAACCAAGATCAGAGATCACATCTCTCCCATTTTGGCTTCTTGCATTGGCTACCTATCAAATCTAGAATAGAATTTAAAATTCTTCTCCTTACTTACAAAGCTCTTCATGGTCAGGCACCATCATATCTAAAAGAGCTCATAGTACCCACTACCTCTAGAACACTGCGCTCCAGGATGCTGGGTTCTTTGTGGTTCCTATAGTTTCCAAAGTAGATTGGGAGCCAGAGCTTTCAGCTATCAGGCTCTCTCTTCTGTGGAACAAACTACCATTCCAGGTTGGGAGGCAGACACGGTCAACACTTTAAGAGTAGACTTAAGACTTTCCTTTGATAAAGTTTATAGTTAGGGCTGGCTCAGGTCATCCCTCAGTTATGCTGCCATAGGACCAGACTGCCGACTCTCCTCTCCTCTCTCCCTCTCCTCCCTCTTTTCTCTCACCATCAGTGGACATACATGTCTCATTAATGCATGCTACTAACCGAACTTCCCGAGTTTTGTGCTCTGTCGTCCAGCAGGTTCTCGTGGATCGTGGCTGCTGCTGTGATCCCGCGCAACGCCCACTACATATATTATTACCACATATTTACCATATCTGCTACTGTGGTCATTTTATCATTCATTGTAATTCATTGTCATTTTATCATTCATTGTAATTGTACAATATGTTTGTGTTGACTTGTTCTGTACACGTGACATCTATTGCACGCCTGTCCGCCCTGGAGA
>JAAROE010000586.1:0-21791 GCA_036365135.1 Miichthys miiuy | reverse complement strand
GACCATAAAACAAATTCAGAAATTAAGTATGAAACAAAAATAACTCCAAGTTGGTGTTGTTGGAAGATAAATGAGGCAGCATGCAGTAAAACCAATGTCCACATGGAGGAGACACAGGACAAAGAAGTCTCCTTCACTTCATTTGTGACTAACGTCTCCTGCATTGTCTGTTCTTCTAGGAGTGTCACCTCCTGATTTTTGACTGAGGATCTTTGGGGCTGACCAAACTAAGCTGCTGTCAATCAGCTGATTGTGAGGCTGATATAAGCTCCTGCTCGTGCCAGAGACAGACTGAGAGGATCTGGCTGAGAATGCAGCGCCCATCTCCGTTAAAGCCAGTTTGTTTGTCATGTTGGCCAAAGTTCCTCTGAAGAATTGTGATGATTAACAAGTGTTGGACAAGGAACAGCCTGTACTCTTACTGCAGGAAACAACGCTCATAAGCACAGTAGTCCTGATGTGTAACAGCAGACTGTCCGTCCTTTATGAGACCTGCCACGCTGAGCTGTCCACCTCTGTCTCTGTCCTGCAGGAAATAAAGTTTCCTCTTGGTGGCAGACAGCAGTGTTTGTGTAGTCCTGCTCAGACAGTCCTCACAGTGTCCCCAAAGAGGAGTGACCCTGCAGCATTTTGAGACTGATCCACAAAGTGACAGCTACCGCCTCCGTGACACGACAACCAGCATCCTCCCGCTGCTGACCTGCAGCCCTCTGTGGCTGCTCGGGGCCTGCCTGGTTAACGGACGTTAGCAGAACACAAAACACCAGCAGCCAGATTTTTGCATTTATACAGCCCCAACAAAGTGATGACAGACGTCTCACACAGACTGTCCCCTCCAGACACACCACCACCACCACCACCACCACCACCACCGCCAGCCTGTCGGCTGATCTGCAGGGACTAGAGCAGAAAATACTGCAGTGTCGTATCATATCGCACCTGCATGATGTGTTAAGCTGGACAGACAGGAGGGTTTCCATCATTAAAAAGACTGAACAGAAAAACATGCTGAGGCGAGTTTACTGTCATTTCTGGTGACGCTGAGTTTTAGATACACATGTTCAGGTATGACTAAATTATGGGGACTCGGCGTCTACACTTATGAGGACATGTCAACTGTCCTCACAATGTCGGTGCACATAAGAGAAAGAGCTGCACACAAACAGCAAACCAGGTGTCACTCCAGGCAAAGAGTTTTTCTGCAGACGGCTGCATCAGTCTGTGGTGGTTTGAGGTCTTCCTGTTTGGAGTCGTTCGCCAGTTTTGATTGTTTCAGACTCGCTTTACCTGTCTCTGCACCTTCCTCAGGCCTGTGGAATGTTGATCACCATGTGGATTTGTCTTTGCTGTTACCGCTCCTTGCGTCCACACTGCGGTCGACACACATGACGGTCGGTCCAGAAAGTTTGTTAGGAAAAAGTCTGAATGGACTCCAGAGATGAAGCGGCTTGCTTTGCTTGTTAAATAATGAACGACCTTCAGCGCTCGATGCCAAACGCTGTTAACAAGAACCCAAGAGTCCATTTATTTACTTTGTTTTGCTTCTGTGGTTTTGTTTATTTTGAATATTTAATACTTTCAATTATTAATTTATTAAAAGTTCATTGCTCTTGAAACTGTTTAATTTTATATCAGGAATGAAATGGGTCTTAAAATGAGAAGATTGTTCTCGGGAGCAACAACTTATTGAACTTTGACCAGCTTCTCTAGAAAACTGATCGACATTTTAGCAAATTATGATTTTAATTTCAGGTTCGCAAGCATTCGCTCATTTAAAGGTTTATTGGAAATGTGAGGACTGTGAGATGTTGGAGATGTGGAGGTGGGATGTCAGGCGTGTTTCCACCTGAGCTGCTTCCAGACGATGCTGAGAATGAGCTGTGGAGAGGTATGCACCGACTGAAGCAGAGAGGATGAAGGAATGTGAATGAAGAGAAGGGAGAGTGGGTGGAGGAAACGGAGACAAACGGGGCGATTGTTGTTCACATGCAGACATTCTCTTCTGTCTTTACAGAGGAAACATTATTCTTACTGTTGCATTTGCTGCAAGATGTCAAACATGGAATGAATTGCTCTGTGAGCCAGCCTCTAATAGTATTGGCAAACTGCCTTTGCTTTCCTGGCTCATTGTTCGCACCAAACGGTTCATGTTCAGCAGCAGTGTTGTTTTCTGTCCTCATCCTGCATCTCCACATTAAATCCTGGGAGAGAGACCAGAATCAGAACCAAACGCTGTGCGAGACTTTGATTTACAGTAAAAGCTCACTTCCCTCCTCTTCTTGTTACCTTTTACCCTTCGGCGGCCCTCCGGCTCTAATTACCAGGACGGGAGGACGCCTCCCGACCACAGACTGTGGGATCGACGAGAGGAGGGAAGTCTCTGGGGAGGCGTGTTTGTTAATGAGACGGATTGGACTTGGCAGGCAGCAGAGCCTGGCAGCAAAATGTGGACGAGAGAGACGGGCGCCCAAATCTGCGCGCCATGCACTTAACCAAACAAATCTGGGGCAACAGCAAAGACCTGGACTGTAAATAGCCTCAGAGCCCGGAGGATTATCTGTATTTTCATAGAGTTGGTTTGATAAAACCTCAGTGAAGCGCTGTACGTGAATCAGGGCTGGAAAGGATTGTGGTTTCAGTATCTCAGAGGCAGAAATAATCTCAGTGAATAATCAGGAGGAAAACTCCTAAACTAACATGTGGCACACCTCAAACAGTGATGTCAGAACAGGTGGCTTTGATATCTAATGAGAAACACCTGTTGGGATTTCACCGAAGACAAAGAAACTACATTTGACTTCTGCACAAACAACGGATATAAAGTCACGAAACGAGTCAGCTGGGCTGCAGACTCATTGGCATTGGACCTGAACTAAATTCTGTATCGATTCAGCTGGTCGACTCACCCTCCTCGCTTTGCATTGCAGCTAGCGCCATGAACTAGTATCAGTGTCTACCTTCCAGTCTAACAGTGAACACAGCAACAGAACCTCTGAACCGGCAGTGTCCAGTCTAACAGTGAACACAGCAACAGAACCTCTGAACCAGCAGTGTCCAGTCTAACAGTGAACACAGCAACAGAACCTCTGAACCGCAGTGTCCAGTCTAACAGTGAACACAGCAACAGAACCTCTGAACCGGCAGTGTCCAGTCTAACAGTGCATACAGCAGCCTACCGAGGTGGTTTTCTTGCCGGGTTTGGCTCCTGGCATCCCGGGCTGAGTCAGTTCAGTTAGCTACACGGCTGACCGAGCTAACCACAGTTAGCGCCACTACTTATCAATGTTTCCATCATGAAGTCTGTAAATCACCTCGGTAGTGTGACGTTATTCCCGGTCTGGTCACCACTGCATGCAGGCTGTTAATTTAAAAGATACAGAGGACTGCTTTTTTTTTTTTTTTTTTGGTATCAAGAGGCATTAAGTATCATTTTTAATACCAGTATTGTATCAAAGTCTAAAAGCTGGTACGGTAACAAGCTGCAGTCTGCTCCTCTTCTGAAGCTGCAGTGAGCAGCATTAACTGAGACTGAGATCAGGATGAGTGGCAGCAGAGCTCAGAGCTGCAGGACAGACTGCCTCGAGCTGTCGCTCACCTCAAACAGATCACATTTAGCAGCTTTCACCTCTCCACGCTCCATCCTCTGTTCTCCATTTTCTCATCTCCACCTCCACACACACACACACACACACACACACAGCGCCCACTCCTGTCCATCATATTATCTGCTCAGTGAGGCCACATCTCCCGTCTGTCTGCCTGCCGTGTCAGAGGCTCTTCAGAGATTTATCACTTTATGAGCCACTCAGGCCGAACACATTGTCTGATAAAATCACATCATGCTTTCTGGCCAATGACACGCCTGAAACTGCTCCGGCCATTAGCCGCTTCACAGTGTTTTCCACTCAGGTCCTCAAACAGACCTGCTGCTGCCGACTTGAATCATTTCGTTCACGGAGATTTTGACATCTTTTATATTTTCATGCGCTCAAATAATCTTGTATTTGAGATTTATTCCCAGTGTGCATGAATAATTTACAAATGAACTAACCAGTGCCGGTCCAGATGAACATGACAAAGTGCTTTTGACAGCACATTTGTAACATCCAATTCCACGAGGGAGACAGACGTTTGAAGCTGCTTGTTGGACATTTGAGTAAAATGTACTGCTTGTGATCAGTTCAGTTTAGGCAGCTCATGGACGTGTTTACAGTGCAAACACTTTGGCTTCATATTCAAACACAGGCCATAGTTTCATTCATATCTTCTGTCACACAACCTCTTAACCCCATCTTCTACCATTTCCTCCAACTACTTACTATTACTGCGTCACCTCCTCCATCCATTTCCTCTCTCTCTCTGTCTCTGTCTGTCTGTCTGTCTGTCTGTCTGTCTGTCTGTCTGTCTGTCTGTCTCTCCTTCATTACCTGCCCCCTCCCCACATACCCGCACTCTTCTCACTTATTTCCCAGGTTCCCCGTCTGTCTGGTGTGTTTTCTCGCGCTCTCCTGTGGTGCGTGCAAAGGCGACAGCCCGGCTTCTGTTCAGCCTCGTTACATTCAGAAATAACTGCATGTTACTTCATGAGCCTCGAGGCAGAGCTCACGTCCACCATGTTCTCACTTTCATCCTCCACTTCGCGTTCCTTCTCTTTCCGTCATTCTCTGGCTCCCTCCTTCATGTTTCACACCTGCTCTGTGCTGACACTCTGCTACTTCAGATGTGATGCTAACTAAAGTGCAGCGAGCGTACATCATTGCCTACTTTGGTCTGGTCCCACTTCTCGACGTTAAAATCAGCATCGTAGGTCGACCCTGTTCAGCCACAGACGGTTCAAACAGGAGGAGGTTTTTTCTAATAAGAAGATCATTTATTGTTGACTGATGTTGAATCCTGAACAGAATCAGTTCAAGAACCAGAGTTGTTCCCATTTAGGCAGGCTGATATCCATCCATTTCCTTCTGCGGCAGCAGGTTTAGCGTGACGTTCAGATGATATATAGTCCCTCCAGCGAGTTCTGGTCGGCCCCAGGGTTTCCTGTCTGGACATGTCATGAAAACCTCCAAAGAAAGGCGCCCAGGAGGATCCTGATCAGATGTTGAACCACCTCAGCTGGTTCCTTGCAGGCGGAGGAGCAGTGGCTCTACTCCAAGCTCCTCACCCTATCGCTGAGGTGACCCACAGCTTATGATAGTAGATGACTGCTGGAACATAGATAGACCAGAAAGTCAAGAGATGTTCTTCTTGTCTTTTTGCTGCTGCAACCTGCACTTCATCCAGCATAATGTCGTGTGTGTGGTGGTGTTTAGTATGCACACAGGTGTCTGCAGCAGTGGACGAGCTGAATATAAATATTTATTAATTAAGGGCTAATTTCGCTCCATTGATTCCAGCTCCCACATAGCTCTGCTTCTTCTCCTCGGAGGATCAATGAGCGCTCAGACAAACCCTCAAAGTACATGCGCACATGCACTCCTGATTCTTCTTTAAACTTTCATGGATTTTCAGCGGTCAGCTTCCACAAACTCCTGATGTCAGGGGAGAGATGTTGCCCGAGGTGTGGTCAACTCACACTCACATAGTCAGTGTTGAGTTTTTCTGCAATACCATTTTATCTGCTCTTGTCCAGGTGTGATCAACAACAACTGAAACAGAAGCAAAATATTACACACTCCACTACATTGTACTTATTTCTGTCGAACCTGTTTGCCTTTAGTTTTACATGTGCAATCGTGTCTGTCGTGGTTTTCTGCTGGATGGAAGTCCGAGTCAGCTGCACTCTAGACGGAGGTGATGCACCTGAAGCTGGTAATCAACATAAAAGAATAACTTTCAGTCCCAGATTTACTTGTCCGCGGCTTCTTGCTCGCCACTCTCTCCTTTTCTCTTCTTAGCTTCCTCCGTCAGCCCTCTTCTCTCTTCTCCTCTGCCATTATGTCCATAGAAGCTGCTGACTGCTGGGCCTCCCCTGATGCTCTGAGCTAACAGTAGCTGACAGCATTTCAAACAAAAATATGCATCTTGACATAAAAGGAGTCAAATTTAGTTTTGGTTTCATGTCAATATGTGGACGTTCATGCTCTCTACACCACGTCACCAGTTTTGAGCGATGCATCGAACATGAAGCTACACCTATAGGAGTACCAACGGCGTCATAGTTTGCAGCAAAGGGCGAGATAGTCGCAACATGTTCGTAAGCTTTCAAGTCTTTCAAGAGTGTTTATCGTCCATCAGTGCTCGCATCTTCAGGAGAAGTGAAGCTTCACCTTACTTTGTACTTCACACTGCAAGTGTGTGTGTGTGTGTGTGGATTCAATTTCTTTATTCATGCTGCTAGAAAGTGCATCGTGTTTACAGCGAGATAACCTTGACAGCTATAAAATCCATCATATTTTATTATTTCAGCAGCGTGTGTGTGCAGCCAGATAAGAACCTTTATTTGGGATAAATCTGAGCAGCACAAAGCTACTTTAAACTCCAGGAAGCCGGATAAACACCTTTAGAAGATGGTAAAAGTGTTGATAAGCTCAGTGGGTTTCTCTGAGTATAACGCTGTTTTCCTGTTATCAGATTCCTCAACGCTGATCACATCCCGGTCCGACGGCTCGTCTGTCCCCAGAGGGAAAAATACTTTGATGAGCTCAGTGACAGACGGATGAAAGAGTTAAAGCAAACTGACACTCAGACCATCAAATCATCATCATCATGACTCTGACTGAGTTACCCAGCATGCATTAGTCACAGCACTCTGTCTCCTTATAGACTTTGTTCAGGGGTTTACAGTGTGGTCAGACGATAAATGGTTAATGTGCAGATCATGAGTCCATGTTTTGGTTCTGTTCAAAGAAACATCCTGTAACCTTCCTCGGATAAACTAACGTTGCTTTACGGCACTAAGTCACACACCACCAACTATTTCACTGATTTTGGTGAAACTGGATCATATTTTATGGAGAAAATGTTTTCTGGTTTTCCCTCTGATGTCCTCCGGCTGCTCCGCCTCAACTCTCTGTGATTTACAGAGTTTATGATGGACAGTGAAGTAAACTGCTGACAGCTGTAGCTGCTGTTAGCTCATGTTAGCTCAGTTTGCCCGGACTGTGAGCTCAGCGCACCGGGGGAGTGTTAGTGTTTGTACCACCAGGAAGAAGGCTCCGGTTGTGCCAGAACCGGAGCTGGGCGAACTGGCAATGTAACCGTGCTCAGCAGCCTCTATGGACATAATGGCAGAGGAGAAGAGAGCGAAGAGGACGTTGACAGTTGAAGCTAAGAAGAGAATCAGCGACCATAGGTCAGGGTTGGAAAGTAGATAGAAAATTGAGAGTTTTGCTGAGAGGATCAATAAAATGATTACAGATCATCCGAGGGGGAACATGAACGTTTGTACAAAACAGGGCCGGAGTGAGAACAAGCACAGGTCATATGTCTCCATGAATTCAACATACGTGTTCCACATCCTCAGCAGAAATGGGAAGTAGAATTTTACAACTCACAGAAATGTTGGGAAAAAACTGCAAAGATAAGGCTCATGTCAGTCAGAAGAAAAATAAATGAAAAGTTGCTGCTGCAGATGTTCACAAATGTTTGAACAGAGGAGGCACTGAGACTGAGACGTGATGGTCTGATACTCACAGGGACAGTGTGATATGTGTCTGTGTGTCCTTAGTTCAGGTTAACATCTTCCGACAGTGCAGAGAAATGCAGCACTAACAGCCTGTATCCTTCCTTCCTTCCTTCCTCCTGAGGTGGTTGAAAAAGGAAAGTTGAGAGTTTGAATTAGATCTGTCTCGGTAAGAGCACCACGCTGCCGGGCGCCATCGACCGTCGCTCCCGAGTTCCACCCAAGCTCCACCACATCTAAAACAGCTGGTAATTACATCCACAGCGCCGAACAGCGAGCCACGCCTAAACAAAGAGTCGATAAAGTGCTGCAGCTTTTAAATAACAATAAAGACAGAAGGTAGAGCAGAGCATCTGAATATGACTGAGAGTTAGAGCAGGAGAGCATTTGGTTTTATTTAGCGTTAATGGCTGAGGTGAGCGCTCGATGGAGCGGAATAATGAGGCGGATCAATGTCCATCGACCTGCTGCCCAACCCGCCACACTTCCCATTACACTGATGCCTCAGGGTAGTCTAATCTGCTGCCTAAGTAAGAGCGTAACTGGAAATAACACTGAGGAAAGGAGGAGCTGCAGAGGGAAGCACTATCGATTAATGTCATAAACCATAAAAATATTGACTGTTTTAAGCATTTTTGATGTTAGTGGCTGCTGTTTTATTTTTCATGAACATTTTAGTGACAGATTTCCCAGAAGGGATGCCTGCAGAAAGTTTAAGAAAATGTGTGATCAGTCAAAGAAAAGTGTCACATGTAAATCAACATGTAAAGTCTGATTTGATTCCCAAGCTTCCAACCTTCTTTCTTGTTAAAGTAGCTAACCGCTAACTGAATCTGCCTTTAGCAGGCAACAGAACCGGCTCAGCTGCCGGACCGGACCATGGCTTGAGCACTGAGACCAACAGGGAATAACGTCACACTACCGAGGTGATTTACAGACTTTATGATGGAAACATTGATAAGTAGTGAAGCGCTAACTGTGGTTAGCTCGGTCAGCCGTAGCTAACTGAACTGACTCAGCCCGGGATGCCAGGAGCCAAACCCGGCAAGAAAACCACCTCAGTAGGCTGCTGTACTCACTGTTAGACTGGACACTGCTGGTTCAGAGGTTCTGTTGCTGTGTTCACTGTTAGACTGGACACTGCTGGTTCAGAGGTTCTGTTGCTGTGTTCACTGTTAGACTGGACACTGCTGGTTCAGAGGTTCTGTTCAGTTGTCTGGTCCAATCAGTATCCGTGACAAGCCCCTCCTTAGGAAATGTGTCTTTAAAGGACCAGTTTTCAACATGGTGGACGTGGAAAAGGACCCACGGTGTCTGTAGACAAAAACATAACGAGTCTGACTTTCAGCTGATTAAACAGTCATGAAAACAGAGTTATGTAGATTATATTCTGTTAATCTGACACACTGGACCTTTAAGTTAAAGATTGAAATACTTCACCAACCACTGAGACTCCAGGTGGAGTCTCCTCATATACAGACATAATCTCTATCAACCACCTTTAGTTCACTCCGTGCTTCTGTCGTAGCAGTCGATATAAACGTTATCTGGACCAACAGAAGGAAAACATTCATATATAAAGTATAAAAGAAACAACAGATAACTTTAAAGAGCAGCCCAGAAACACAGAGACTGACTCTGTTATCTGTGGAGCTAACAGTGAAGACCGACGTGCTGCGAATGTGAACAAACAGAGCTGATATAACATGTTAACAGCAGCCTGCCTCCACTCACACACACTCAAACTGCTAAAACTGTCCTGCAGTGTACAAAAGTAAGTCGTCCTCCCATCATCAGGACTTCATCTGCTGCTGAGGGCGTTCACAGCACTTCCTGTTACACTCTCCTCAAGTGTAATTCTGTCTCTCTCTCTGTCTCTCTCTCTCTATCTGTCTGTCTCTCTCTCTGTCTCTCTCTCTGTCTGCAGTGTGAATACATCCTCACCCTGTTTGCTGCCGTATGAAGGCATGAAAACGTGTTTGGTGCTAACAAATGCAAATTCTGAGATAATCACTGAAGGAACACGGTCAGTGTTTGCTGCTCATTAATCAGGTAATGAGGTATCTTGTGTTTAGTGTGCAAGCTAACAACATCAGTTTATTATGTTGTTATGGAGTAAATACTTTATCACATGAGAGGTCATGCTCTTACACTGAATATCATGGACCAGACTGTTGCTGAATGACAGCGTGCTGATATTCAGTATAACAGCACAACCTTGAGTGTGATATTTCTTTTGTATTCTACAATCTCATCAGTTAATTCTCATTGCACTTCATAGTCCTGATCTTTGTAGTTTAAGTTGTCATCAATAACCAGAACCAGAAATATGCATCATTACGTTGATATTTATGATTTTATTTTGGCGGGTTTCCACATGGTTTCCTGTGTAAATCTAAAAATGTCTCCGCCCACAAAGCGCCCCCGGGTTTCCAATGTTCTGGAAGCTGTCAGGTTGTGTTGTGAGGAGATCCTGACCCACCGCAGAGTTCATCGTCACATCATCACCATCAGTGAACAGAGGAACTGACCCGGCTCACACTGCCCCGACAGAGGCTGTTTTTTGGGGGACAGTTCGCAGAAGAGTTGGCGGGTGGCCTGACCGGTAAGGCCATCACCAACTCTATCTATCCCCTTCAAACAGCAAACTGTGAGTTTCACCTGTCTGCTCGTCTGGTGTAATTCGACGTCATACGAGCTCATCATGTGTCATCACTACCGGAGGAAACGAGTCAGGCTAATAAAAAAAGCACATTGTCCATCAGAGAACAGTTTTACACAAACAAACACGTCTCTCAGGAAACATGACTTACATCATTTCCTGTGGATGGCGGATGGATTCTCTGTCCAGGGGGCAGTTCACCTCTGAACGGCTTCCTGGGAACGCTCAGGTGGGTGCAGCGGCCGCCACGACTCATTCACTTGTAAATTGGGGGAAATAACAGGACCAGATGTTCTCATTATTTCTGCTCGGCCCGGGAGCACCAGTCAGTGTTTTGGCCACTTCCCAACGAGCAGAAAGCTTCATTTTACAGAGAAACGAGCCTCTCTGTCCTCCTCAGATCCCCTGCTGCTACTGACAACAGGCTCTGTGAGGAAAATGCGTCCGACTGAATGCTGTCCAGGTTTTAGTTCAGTATGACGCCACAAACACCGACAGGAATAAAAGCTGTGCAGCGTTTAGTGTGAATGCTGTTAGCTTCTTTGTATCAAAACATCTTGAGATCATTTCTCCATCTGCGAGGAAATACTCCGACTTTTGTATAACAATACGTTTCATTTACAAGCACTTTTCTAGGTACTCAAAGACACTTTACATGGTGAAAACATCAGACTGAGCTAAACATTAAAGCAGTTTTACAGAGGGTTCAGTACAGTTGTCATGAACGGGGAAATTAGCTACAGAGACCAAAACTGTTTTTTGTACCAGGCTGTAAACATGTTTATTTCTGCTGTGAAGTTTAAGGACATTTGAACATGGGGACTTATGGAGACTGACTCACTTCTGCAGCCAGCCTCAAGTGGACGTTAGAGGAACTGCAGTTTGTGGCTTCACTTCCGCACTGGTACTAAAAACACTAAAAGTAACGGAGTGGTCTGGGTGAAAAGTGAAAGACTCATGAGTCTCTAGACTTTCCAGTGTGGTCCTGATGATGATGATGATGATGATGATGATGATGGTGATAATGATGATGATGGTGAGGATTCTCAAATTCTGCTCAGACACCCCAAAACAAACTTTGGCACAATCACACTTAGCCCAAATCAATTAACTGTAAATTAAATCCAATTATGTTTTGTCAGGACTAATCCGAGCCTGGTCACTGGCGTTCCTGATAGCGTTGTTTGCCAGGAATTACTGTCGAGTTGCGCCAGCTCCAATCAAAGCCCGCCCCGTTAAGCCCTTGTTGATGCTGCACATTAACGAGACCACAGGCGCTAATTCAATTCGGTAAACACAGCGCTTGGAGTGTGCCTGATGTACCGCGAGTGGGTGGACGTGAGCTTGGCGAACACTTTCCAGCCCGGCTGGTTGATCTGTTTTCCATTCAGAAGAGTTCAGACACAGTCTGAGTCTTCCTGTGGTGGATTCCTCCCCGCTGTCATGAAGACTGCTCAGACCTGCAATCTACTAAAAGATGAGAGTCGGGATGAGGAACAGACTGAAGTGAGATAAAAACTCTCAGATGATTTACTCCTTTATATTTTTTGTATTGTTTATATTTTATTTCACAAAGCTCTCACCAACGACCAAAAGTCAGTCCCAGATCCGTCAACGTCCTCTTCACTCTCTTCTCCTCTGCCATTATGTCCATAGAAGCTGCTGACTGCTGGGCCTGAAAGTTACATAGTGTGAGAACAGACGTATGAATGACAGACACCGTTCACCTGCACTGTAAACTATAAAAAGTTGACTTTACTTAAAAAATATGCAAAGTCGTTGCCTCAAAAAAAGTAATTTCTGTTGATTTAGATAAATTAGATTAGAGTAACTTATTTATTCTGAGTTTGCAGTACTCAAATTAACTTCTATAAATTGGATTACAGTAACTCAAATAAATGGATTTCAGATATCTTTTTTTAGTAGATTGAACTTAATATTCATGAATTGTGAAAGCTTAATTTTCTTTAGTTTTACTCATCTATCATATTCAGGTAAAGTAACTTTAATCTTCTTGACCTAAAAGAGTTCTACAATAGACATTAAAACAACACATGCTAATTTAATTAACAACAACAACAACAACACATTACCTAATGGTAATGAGCCCCAAATACACAATGAATGGTGAACACTCATTGGATTTACTATTTCAATTTATTTATTTGAAATGCTCAACAATGCATCTATGGCTCTGGAAACATGTTCTACTATTGTGGTTTGCGTCAGCCAGGTCTGCATGTCTGAAAGAACGGCCAAAGGACCCTGGGACATTACATTATTTTTTCTAATTTATCTGAAGTGGAGTACATTAAGTTAGGCATGTTAGGCATCTTATTTAAGAGTAGTCTTCATAACAGGTTGATGATTTCTGAGTTTGGTTCACTAATCATTTCTAATTAATTTGAATGTTAGCATTTACAGTGTGATCACACTGTGATGTCCTGTGAAAGATGCTAAAAGAAAACCACTGAGTCTTCACGGCCTTTTACAATCAGTTGTCTTCTATCGGACATGATGTCTGCGTGTGTTCTCCTTACCATGCCACCGAATGTTTTGGTATTCCTGAGTGAAGCTCCAGCTCATCAAAGGTTGCTGTCTGTGCACATGTTTATCCTGTCTACAGCCTGATAACAGGCAGGCTAACAGAGCGGGGCCGACCTGCTGTATTAACAGATAACAAGCTGCAGATGGGGTTACGACAGAGGAGCCAAATGTCAACCTGTCGCAGCGCTGATGAGTCACAGGGTGAAAGAGCTGTGGTGACATTTCATCGCCGAGGTGTGATGGATGGAGGGGACGGAGGAGGCGGAGCAGGTGGCGGGACGGATGGAGAATAAAGAACATTTTCACATCTTTATCTTGAACTGCTGAACATGATGTCACTTTTAATCACAAATTTCCCAAGGGTCTTCGTGATCAGTGTGATTCAGAAGAACAACAAGCACACATCTGAAAAAGACAAAAACAGTACAAATGCAGATATGAAATCAAAGTTGAGTCTCATTCATCTGAGTGAAATTAAACGTTCATCACTTTTAGAAAACGCGCTTCAAAAACATTTTACTGTTCAGGAAGTGAATCGATGACCTGCTGTCGATGGAGGAGCATCAATTCATCAACTTTAGTGTTTGTTCAAAAACGGTAAAAGAGTTTGTAAAGTTGAGTACAAGTTTAATAGTTTAAGATCTTGTGTACAAGTAGTAGTTTGAATGAAGTCTGTAGGACAAGTTATGCAGTCGTAGTTATGCAGTCGTAGTTGTTGTTTAAAGTGTAGTGGGTCTGTTGAGAGAGTTGAATGCATTCTGATGGGAGAAAATGTGTAGAAAAAGTTGAATAAATTGTACAGTATAAATAGTAGAGATTTGTAAAGTAATAGCACTAATGTCCTGAATGAGCTGCATCTGGTGATATAATTTTACTCTTATCCAGCCTCGCTAACCCCACCATGAGTCCACTATTAGCCTGGTTTCTGTCTTTGCCACTGTCACCGCTCATAGGGATGAGCGACAGACTAAAAATTTATCCCGATAATACTGCTACTGTGGTCATTTTATCATTCATTGTAATTGTACAATATGTTTGTGTTGACTTGTTCTGTACACGTGACATCTATTGCACGTCTGTCCGTCCTGGGAGAGGGATCCTCCTCTGTGGCTCTTCCTGAGGTTTCTTCCACCTTTTTCCTGTTAAAAGGGTTTTTGTGGGCAAGTTTTTCCTCACTCAACCGAGGGTCTAAGGACAGAGGGTGTCACTGTACAGATTGTAAAGCCCTCAGAGGAAAATGTACTTTGTGACTTTGGGCTGTACAAATAAAATCTGATTTGATTTGATAATTTCTGGTATTTATCACGGTAACGATAAAAATGACGATGAATAAACACCAATTCAGCCTAATCTAATCTAGACTATAAATCTATCACCAAAATACTAATAAAGGGAGGTGGTGGTGGTGGGCGTGTCTATACCTGCTGAATGTAACCGCTGTGAAACAATCAGGAAATAACTTTTATTTCTCTGATTAATAACGAGACTCTGTTATTGTTACTCTGTGTCTCTCTAAAATGTCTCTGTCTCTCTCTGTCTCTCTCTCTCTGTCTCTCTCTGTCTCTGTCTCTCTCTCTGTCTCTCTCTCTGTCTCTCTGTCTCTGCTCTGCTCTCTCTCTCTCTCTGTCTCTCTGTCTCTGCTCTGTCTCTCTCTGTCTCTCTCTCTCTGTCTCTGTCTCTGTCTCTCTCTGTGGTACAACACTAACACAGTGGGGGAAATGTTGGATCTCTGTAAACAGACGTGTTCTGGTTTCTACTGATCCAAAATCAATCATTTAAAAAAGTAGCTAGACGTATGAACGATGTGATTGACTGTGGTTGCAAATAAACAATTTACAACCACAAATAAAAAATTAAATTAGTTTAAATTAATAACAATAATGATATTGTTATTAAGATATGCTATGTAGACCAACAACTAGGTTTCAAAGCCACGTTGTGGCAGTTTTTCACAATAAAAGCAGACAACAAGGCTGGCCTACATATTTATATATTTATAATATATTTATATTTATGTATGTATTCATGAAGCTTCAGTTTAACTAAAAGGAAGTGAGCCGTAGCGTATGGAGGACTGACGGGTCACAGAGACTTTTAACTCCAAATTCTGTGAATTTATATACAACTCACCTGTTCAGGTTATATTAAGGCTTAAAGTTACGCAGGATTAAGGTGGACCAACAGGTCAGGACAGCTCATTGGTCTCATCTATGTTTATGTTCCTTATGAATCGTCTGAAGTTTCTCGAAGCTGGTCGATCAGTCACAGTGACCGCCTTGTCTCGTTTGTTGTCTGGTGTGTTTCTGCTCACTGAATGAACCCACAGAGCTACACATGAACTGTAAACCTCACTGTACTGATCGTGCCTCCTCGCCTCGTCTGCAGGGACGCTTCAGAAGACTCAGCTGAAGGCTCCGCTCTGATGTGATTGATGGTTCTGATGACGAGCTGTCGGCGCCCATCGGCAGCGGAAAGTGTTCTGCGCCGCCGCCTGAATATCAAACAGCTCATGACCTTCTCCCTTAGCTTTGTAAGACACACACTGAAGGTGGGTGTGTTTCCATCAGCGTTAGTGCTGAGCCGCACAGCAGCACGTTTCTTAAAGAGCTGAGCCGATACTCGGCTGAAACAAGTATCCGTACGGGTGAAGAGTATTATACGAGTAATACGAGTCAGTATCTGTGCTGGGATTGAATGAACGTCCTCATTGGGTAGCTGACTGTGTCTGCGCTCTGATAGGCTGGTCACAGCGCCTCCCTACACACATACAGGTGTGTTGCTGTGTGTCTGCTCACTCACACACTGAACAGCTCTGAGTTTTTGTTTTTTCAAACCGTCAGCTGGCTCTAACCAGTTTTTGACTTCACGCAGAGTCTGACACTTTCTCGCTGTATTTCATAAAAAGATAAAGGTAGTAGTGGTATAAATAATATTACAAATGAAACTACACACACACACACACACAAACACTCAGTTCGTTTGTTATCGTGATCAGAAGCATTGATCTGAAGCTCAATGTTGATGCTGTCCTGTAAATAGTTTTATAATCAGCAATAAATATAACAATTTCTGATCAACCCATATCAATTGCATGCTTAAAATAACATACCGGTTAAAGCCCGCCCATTTCCGGGTTAGGCCCGCCCACTCCGAGTACAGATACAGATCATTTATATGGTTAACAGATACAGATACAGATAATGCTGTACTTGTTCATCCGTAGTTTCTTATGTAAAGCTTCAAACTGAGCATCCCACTGTGTGTATCTACTGGCTACAGTCTGGGTGAATAACGTTGCCTCGAACGCCAATTCAACAGCAGCGCTCCGCTTTCTCCGTTAGAAATGTTTGAACCGCCGTATATCCTGCCCCTGAGGGCCCCGCAGTGCTGAGCATACCTGCTGTGTGAACGACTTTATTGATTTTCAAAGACAGATTGATCCACGCTGCTGATAATCGACTGGTCCTGCAGCTCCGGGAAGCGTAACCTTCAGGTTCTTTATCTCGAACAGACAAACTTTTTCTCTCGCTGAAGAAAACAGAAACTTTACGCTGCAGAAGTTTGGAGTTCTGCTCGGTTGACCTACTTGTTTTGAGGGAATGAGCTGGAAAGTCAACACAATGATAATAAATCAATAAATATGAAATCTCCTGGAGTCTTTTGGGGCATGTTTTCCACTGCATGCCCCGCACACACAGACTTCATGGTATGTAGATTGATGCACATAATGCATGAGTTAGCAACGTGCTGAGGTTAGTACAACAAACACCAGAGTTACTTACGTCCCTGTGTGAGTCCCCAGTAAGCCTCCACCGGATCGTTCAGTCTTCTTGCTGCTCTGCACCGCTTGTTCAAAAAGCTGTTAGCCAGCTAATATTACTGACTAGTCCAACAGCAGTCAGCCCAGCTCGGCGTCTGTCTTTCTGCCTTTTATTTCACCAAGCTCTCACCAACCACTAAAAGTCAGTCCCAGATCAGTTGGTGGTGTGTGACTTGGTGTGTTTGTGAGGCTTTCAGTACACGTTTTCTAAACTGGAAAAAATATTTCTCTATCAGCCCACTCATGGAAGCCCACAGCTGAAAACAACGCATTAAATCTCCACTCTGCAGGCTGTCAGGAAGTATTTTGGGAATGCAGGAAATGACAAACTGAAGTGGAATTGGACGGTGGGTCGAGGTTAAATGGACTCATCATTCAGAAGTGAATTACTTTATAAAATAAGCCCTGGAACATTGTGAACATCAGCTGAAACATTTTCCACAAAACGTCTCTCTGAGTCACGATTCATGGCAGGAGCTCCTTCAGAAAACATCACAGCGTTGATTTGTTCTGTTCTAATGTACCGGCAACTGAATCAATGTCTCTTTATTGACAATAATAACCTCCTGTGGTGCTCGTGTCTATAGGAGACGCAGTGCTGCTGCTTCTGTTCAGATTTCAGATTTAATATAAAGACAAAGATCCTCCTGAAAATTGCAAACAATAAGACATGAGCACAGAACCAGAGCTGCAGAGTAATGATGGACTATTTATATAACCTCTTATTTCACCATCTTCATATGGAACAGAGCTTCAGTCAGTGTAGCAACACGAGAAGTCAAGACAAACCTGATATTTAAAGATTTGACAGAGAAATAAGACGTTACTTTTAATTTTACAGCGTAAAGTTCAGCGTAAACTCCTCTAGACCTTCTCTAGTAAGAGAAACATCACAAATGGTGTTGGTAACACTGAGATAAAAATCAGTGAATTTGGAGCTAAAAGTCTCTGTGACCGGTCAGTCGTCCATACGGACTCTACGGCTCACTTCAGGAAAGCAGCCTCCTTCTCGGCAGTGATACTTTGTGATTATCAGCTGATCTATCGCCACGACACGAGGTTCATTCCTGAAAATCTGACATGTCGAACATCTTCACCTGCCACCCAACATTTACGTCTCCTCGCTTTGTGTTCCTGCAACAATAAACTCTTTTCATTCAGAGAGATTGTTCAGAATCAATATCTCCTCATTGGATTGAACTGATACTACTTGTTGCCGAGCACAGGCGGAGAGCTGCACACTACATGCCCACTGTTCCCTTTCAGTACATTTGATTAAGAGCTGCTGTCTGGCTGAGCAAGCTCGTAGTAACTCCATTTACCTTCTCGACGTGAGCTAAACTGCGTATTAGTTTTGGCCTACGGGAATATTCATTGATTTGTGACATGTGCAGGAGCGACTGATCGGATCATCCTGCTACCCGCTGGTTCCAACTTCAACCGAGTGACTGATGCGGATGAAGAGGGACGGAGGAGCCGCACAAACGTTCATATCTGTGATTATATGAAGTGAAATTGAAAGCAGAGGTGACCCATCTGTGAGCGTATCAATCACTCCTCCTGTCACCGCTGTGGTTTAAATTTACATTATGAAACATCACTGAGTCATTTTCCTGTTGAGAGTCTCCAACCACAGCACGGCCCCGAAACTCCCGACCGAGTCGATATTACATTTCAAGTGTCAACGAACATATGGTCAGCTGCTGGAGACAAAAGTTTTATTCCGCTAGCTGCAACATTTCTTCATCAACTCTTCATCTATTTATCTCAGCGGATCATTAGTTTAAGAAGCAACTTATTGTTGAGCTCGAGCTTCAACAGCTGTTTGGTTACGCAAGACTGTGGACGATATTCAAACCAAGATAAAAACAGTGTGATTGCATTAGAATGAGTTCATTGTGTCCCTGACAAAAGAGGATTTTCTATTTATTTACATTCATGTGGCTCTTTGCTGCTGCTGTTCTTGTGTGGGTTGAAAGCGCTCCAGGATTACACACACACACACACACACACACACACAGCTGACAGTAAACAGAACATCAGCTTCCTTCTTTCAGCAGCTTTTCTTCCACTGAAAACGTTGAACTGTGGAGTCGCCCACGCCTCAGATATCTCAGCAGTTTGAACAGGTCTGGGGTCAGTTTCATGAGGTGAGATCGGTCATCTGTAGGTGTCACACTCATAACTACCGTGCTAACCTCTGCTGCACAGCTAACCTGCTCCTGAGCATGCTCAGTTCAGAGGATAAAATCATAACGTGTCAACAGCCAGTCACAACGTTTAATCCTTTTAAAGATTAACTTTGATCTCAGAGTTAAAGACTGTATGTGACAGTTCAGCCTGCAACAGACAACAAGTTATGAAGCCAACATTAATGTCAACACCTTGTTAGTTGACAATTTTCCGCATCCAGCAGTTACAAATCAACATGGTCCTTCGTGTGGAGTCCTGTTTGTGTACAATATTCCCTCTTATAGCTCTGTTTTTGGTCTCCACCACCTCATGAGAGAAATACCTCTCATGTCTCTTTAGTCTGCTTAAAGCCCCACCAGGTTCACCAGCTCAGAAGGTCATCTTCAGAGGCCGCGAGACTGAACCAGAACAGTGAAGTTGTGTCCTGACGACTGGACAGCAAGCTGAAACTCGCCCGTAAAGCAGAGAGCATGTTACGTTATCAGGACATAAACAGGAGCGTTCACATGGCAGAGCATTGGATGCTTCAGGCAAATGTGGCAACCTCCATGTCTGTGAAATGAAGCCGACCAGGAAGTACCACAAACTGCAGTTCCTCTTGTCGTCCACTTGAGGCTGGCTCCAGCAGTGAGTCAGTCTCCATAAGTCCCCATGTTCAAATGTCCAACTTCACAGCAGAAATAAACATGTTTACAGCCTGGTACAAAAAACAGTTTTGGTCTCTGTAGCTAATTTCCCTGTTCATGACAACTGTACTGAGGGTGAATTTATATACAACTCAAAGTAGAAATTTATATTTACTGGATGATCAGATTATAGCGATAGCGATAGCAGCGAGTTGAAGTTTCAGATGTCTTCGAGGTCACTGTGGACGGAGGCATCGCTGTCTGGAAATCAAATTCTGAGATCAGTTAACACGAGACATCCAGGTCTCAGTCAGCTGTTCTGCAGTTTGTCTAAATCAGGGATAATTAAATCTGCCCATCTTTTTACACACACACACACACACAGTCACTGTTGGATCACAGTAAGCGGAGCACTCGGGCTTGTAAAGCAAATATCTCGTGTTCCGTCCACAGTAAATGTTTCCCTGGCTCTGTCGAGGCGCAGAGGGCCGATTTAAATATTTATCACCTGTAATGATTGAATGCCACCTGCTGTTAGGTCAAACACAAACATGCAGAGAGGGAAACAGATACGGAGAGGCGGCGGCGAAGGCACTGATGCATATTTATCACTCTACTTCTCACCTCCGCCGGGTAACGTAAAGATAATATTTAAAATAAGACGACTGCGCTCACGTGGACCTTCACTGCTGCTTTGAAGCTCTGCAGCTCATCCGTGAGGATTTACATATGAATCTGCTGCTTCTTATTGTTGAATGATTTGAATTCACAAATCAACTCTGTTCTTCCAAATGTTGCCTCTGCTGCTCAGCACAAAGTTCTGCACTGCTCAGATCACAGGTCAATAAAGGAGTGATGACAGGAATGTGATGCACGGGCAACTTTGAGAGCTTTAAACTTTAACCTCCGTGTTCGGGCTGCACCATCAGAGCTGATCGTGTCCGTTCTAGACCATGAATGTGAGTCCACCAGGAGCTCCGCCAAGTTAAACCTGGGATTTGAAGCCACGTGGACCACCACAGAGCCGTGCTCGGTGGTCTGCACTTTAAAGTTGCTCTGATCAACATTTCTTCCCAGATTTTTAACAAATTTGGCAAAAGAAAATACGACTGAGCACCTGTTCCATCCACAGCTGTGATGTGAATATTAGGAGTTGGTTCTGGTGTTGCCGGTCCATGTAGATGAGGTGTCGGGGTAAATTCAGGATCAAGTCCTGCAAGGCGCTTGGAAGATGATTAACAGAGGTTGCCAAATGATTGTAGCAGACAAAATAACATTGTTGCACAGAGTGAGCGACAGGAAGCAACTTTCAGCGCTGTCAATTATTTAATGACAGAAGAACTACTGAAAGAACGAAATCGTTTCCTCTGTAGGGTGGCCGGGCTCAGCCTGAGTGATAAGGTGAGTAGAGTTGCTGCTCCTTCATGTCAAAAGGAGCCAGCTGAGGTGGTTCAGGTGTCCAGATGCCCCTGGACGCCGTTGGAGGTGTTCCAGGCATGTCCAACTGGGAGGAGATCCCGGACAGACCCACAACTTGCTGGAGGGACTACACAGCCCATCTAGCCTGGGAACGCCCAGGATCCTCCAGGATGTGTTGCTGAGGAGAAGGACTTCTGGAGAACACTGCTAAACCTGCTACCACCACGACCCGATCCTGGCCCAGTTACCCTGAAAAGATGAGATATTTCTGTCTGTTATTGTTCTTCCGCCTAAAGCAGACATGCTGACTGACTGTGACGTTATTTCAATAAATCTATGAACGCTAATTAAAGCCTAAATTAGTTGTGTGGTTCTGTCTGTGGGCAACGCAGCGTCCTCCTGTGAGAGTCTGTTATGTCACGTTAATCTCTGAATGGTCTCGGCAGATAACGGAGGAGGAACACAAACCTGATTATTGTGGGAGGGTTTGAATCACCTCACCTTACGGACAGCAGATGCTGAGCAGTGGGGATCAGAGCAGGGAGGAAGGGAGCGTTTCATTTCACTACTGAGTTAACAGGTAATAGTGTGGAGCATCAACACTGTTGCTATGGTTACCTGCAGCTTAAGATACCTTGTGCAATGATGAACCGTCAAGCACGTGATTCACCCGCTTGGCCCGACGATGCTTTGAATATTCAAGAAAATAAACAGAATGCCACATGTTCCTCCGACAACAACTTAACAACGTCCAAACAGAATTTACCAAGGCCTGAGGACGAAGACGCCAGTGTCTGTGTCCCCGATGACGACCCAGATAAAACACGCCAGCAGCCTCCGTGACCTCTATGCCGTGAACTGTGCTGTGTGTGTTCACCGTGTGCACTGCGACACACACTAAGA